>JAHWFP010012658.1:8374-30624 GCA_023313725.1 Lithobius niger
CAATTATGTTTCATATCCCTGACCAATACTGTAGGACATCCATATCCCAGACTTTCCCTGCCTATCCCTGACCAATTATGTTTCTTACCTCTGACCAATACTGTAGGACATCCATCGAAGATTTGGATTTTATTCCATCAAATTAATGTAATTTAACAATGCACTAGGCCTATAGTTAGTGACTGTTTAATATAAAATTTTAACAAAGTGCAATTCAAGCTTTCTATACTGTGCTGTTCACGACCCCATACAATACAAAAGTGCAGTAATGCGACGTTTCCAACATACGACTAGTTCACTGGCTTTAATTCACACTTCATACATTTCTCTTTTTCATCACAAGTTCTTGTATTTTTTGTTCAAGTTCTGCGGCAGCTTGCAGAGCTTCGAATCTTTGTTTTTTCCCATCACTTCAGCTTCCACCCAATAGGTTTTGTTTTGGGTAGCATTGCTGGCGCTTCTTGCACATTCAATTTTGAAGACGTGAATAATAGTATAGAAAACTAATAAATAGGCCTACTGTAAATCACTAAATACCTACAAGCAGAACTATAAATCAAGAAAAACTGAATACTTTTTATTTACCATATCCCTGACTTTCCCTGACCTTTTTTCGTATCCCTGACTCTCCCTGACTTTCCAGGTCTGTGTGAATCCTGTATGTTGTAATCTGTGCGTCAAGTGCAGGTTCTGCTGCACCTTTTTGTTTTCATTTGATGTCTTCGGTCTGTGGGTCTTGTCCGCCGGACTTCCTATTTTCGTTGTTTGTTTCCTTTAGGAAGGAACCTTGTGTGTTTGCAGGGTTCGCACAAAAGCAAACGTAAAAAATTCAAGCACTTTTAAGCACTTTTTCCAAAACTGATATAATTTTTCACTGAATATTTCAAGACCAATACAACTTTTTTCAAGGACCGCCTCTATACCAAATAAGGCTGTTCAGCTTCAAACAGGGCTTACTTTTACCGGGTAAGAGCCAACACTAGCCCACAAAACATTAAAATGCTCAGAATTATGTTAATCGTTTGCAGGAAAAAAAAAGATAATGGAAAATAGGAGCTGAAAAAAAAAACAAAGGAAATTTGTTTTTTTGGATTGTGACAGTTAAGTAAGTTGCCTTGGCTCAAATTTCCCCTGGCAGGGCAAAAATTCACCAAAGCGGTTAACGTTTCTTTTTTTGGACCCCCCCCCCCCCCCCCACACACTTAAATTCGTTTTAATAGTCATAGCAAACAAATGATGTAAACGTGTGGAACAAACAAAGTTTAAAAGATAAGCTCAACAACATTTTGAGACAAACATGCAAGTTGTTTTAAACGAATTGCTCGTCTAACAATTTCAAGAAATTCAATGCCTTGAATTTTTCACTGTGGTAGCTGGTTCTTGTTTTAGTTTTAATGCTGTAGCAAGTCGGAAACTCTGTCGGGGAGGGGGGGGGAGGTTCCGTCTCCTCCGGTGTGCTTTGTTGCTGATGGTTTTTTTTTAATGCTTTTTACCTTTGAACTTTTCTTTTGGTTGTTGTTTCACCACCTGTAACGAATTTTACTGGTAAGAACTATGGTACATTCCCCCCCCCCCATAAAGCCTCATTTGGTTTTATGTTTTTGGTGTTCTTTCCCCGCTAGTTTTGGGGCGAAACTGGCGGTTAATGGCGAATTTACTTGATCGTGGCTTTGCTTCGTCCCAGTGCTTCCTGGGCGCTTGATTTCGGGGGCTTTTCCGTCGCCATGACCACGGCAGGTTACGTGCCGAACAACCCTAGTTCAGCTGTTAAGTTGATCCAGGAAAATTATAAAAAAAAAAAAAATAGACCCTTCTCGCTCGTAGAAAGCTTAGTAACAATGAGTTGCCAACTTCACTGAAGGCCAGGGTAGTGTGAGAGGCTACCGTGCTCCTTCAGCGGCTATGTGAACTATTCTGGCCAATTCTGGACAATATTTCGGCCCCTACGATGATCGGAAGTTTCCCGGATCGAATCCCCGGGTTGGCACCTCCCTTTACCAGATATTTCTTCTTCTCTAAAAGTCTGGTAATGTTCAAAATTGAGCCGGTTCAGCCATACAAGCATTAAGTTGCTTCGGCTGACTTAAGGCTCAAAGAAATTAATTTAAAAAAATACAACAACCCACGTAATGTAAATAACAAGAAGTACAACAATAATTTTAAACAATGCTTAAACCCGTGTCATGTCTCCAACATTTCCCAAATTTTGTTCTCATTCAAGAGGAACAACTTCTAGTGGCTATCAAACGACAGTAGAAAACACCACATATCGTAACGAGAATTTACTGCCAACGTGATGTCCATCATGGTTTCTCGACTCACTAAACAAGCCATCGAATGCTGTTAACATGACGCCCATTACGGTTTTTCGAGTCACTAACAAACCATCGAGTACTGGCATTTTGCCATTCCCTGTTACAGTCGAGATTCTTTCTTTTTAAATTAATCTACGCAGCCATGCCACCAGATTTGGATCGGGTCACCTGGTCAACCGGGCCACTGGGTCGTTCGGGTCAAGTTTCAGGTCGGGTCACCGGGTCTGAACACCTGAGACTCGGAATTTCAGGTCAGACCCGGTGACCCAGAAATTCGAGTCAGACCCAGTGACCCGGAATTTAAGGTCAGTCCTGGTAACCCGGAATTTCCGGTCAGACCCGGTGACCCGGAATTTCGGATTAGATCTGGCAGCCTACTAGCTTGACCTGTGAGCTCAACTGATTGTGAGACCCTTTGAACCCTAACTAAGCCAAAGACTAAAATAAATTGAATTTTTTTCCTGTGTTATTTCCGAAACTGATTACCGATGTTTCTATGAAAATATTTTTCCGTTCTTTGGTACATCCACCCATTAATAATAAACATAACAATAATAGTAAACAAAGTTACAATTTTTTTTCAAGTAGAGCCGGCCTTAAAATTTATTGCTAAATTCGTTTCTTTAAGCTTAACGATGATAATATTAAATTTCCAACATTTGTAATGAAGGACAGTTAATTTGTGACAGTTGGTGAAAACGAGCTGAGCAATCCAGCACAGTAGTAAGGTTTGACGTTTGCGCCACAACTTATCGGTGGGGACAGGCACCAGACTCGTATTCGATTGATTAAAGCGAACAAGTAAAGCATTTTCGCAGTTAAAAAATTCGGTAAATGGGCGTTTCAAAGGCACGAGAACTGCTCAAGATGAGTTGCTTACATGGATGGGTGGGGGGGGGAGGGAGGGAGGGGGTTAGGGCGGGTTTACGCAACGACTCGCCTTTGCATTCTCGCAGCTATAATCTAGAAATCGTCTGAAATTCCAACATGGCGGCAGTTTTAGCTATGTCGACTCGCAATGAAGACACTTAATAATGCGAGTTCAGAAGGGACTGTGTAAATTTCGTCATGAGGAATTCTTTATCATATTGTCACGGATTATAAGACTTAAAGCATTGACTCAAACGACGTCGGATTTAGCTGATCCAGATAGCGTTGTTACCATGGCAACGACAACTTTGCCATTGTGATTAACTTCTCGCTGCGAGAATGCAAAAGCGAGTTGTTGCATAAACTCGCCCTTACAGTAGCAAATATTTCTTGGACCTTATTTTCAAATGTTTGCCTTCATGCCCAAAATCTCTGGGTTAAGCCATGTTGGCTGGGTCACTAGGTCCAACAGGGTCACCGGGTCACTGGGTCCATCCGGATTATTGGGTCTCCGGGTCTGTCCAGCTTACCGGGTCTGGTCAGATCACTGGGTCTGGCCGGATCATCGGGTCACTGTGGAGTTCGGGTCACCGGGTCAACGTATTTTCGGGTCACCGGGTCAAAAAAAGTGACCCCTGTCCAACTCTGCATGCCACATGCATTATATTTCGTGCCTCGAGTCACGAGAAGAGCATCGTCATATACTTCGTTGCTATGGTTACTAGTTGCAACCAGCTTGAAATCAAAATGCCCTGCACAAGGCAAGCAGCAACCACCAAATTTGGTATTAACTGGTTAGTATAAGTTTAGAGAATGAGAAAAATTACACTGCGAGACCTGTAGAAATGCACGCAAATTTTTCGTTCTTCCTCACAAATTACAAAATAAAACTCCTGACTAGATTAGAGACTTCAAAGGATAAAAATAAAATGTTTCAGAACCCAATATTGTTCTTTTCATGACCTAACATCATCAATGCATATTTGTTATTTTTATTACAAACAGTCATACCGTGGCTTGGATGTAAGCTCGGCGGATTATTTCCAGCAAAATAAGAAAGGTCCAGAACCACAATATTGGATCCAAGATATAATTGCCGCACGTGGGAAGGAGGACAACATAGCTGAAGAAAGCTAAATACAGAATGTAAGTAATCTGTACGGAAAAAAAAAAACAGTTTGTAATGGAAGTAGAGAAAATGTTCACACTTGTAATACGGAGAGTAAAGAAAAGGTTTGGTATATAGATTAAAAGAAACGACAAACAGTACCCAAACATAATAATAATAATAATACCTGTAAGTCCATTTCATTGGAGTGCCATGACAACGCAACAGGGACTGCGCTGGGGGGGGGGGGGGGGCCCCCCCAAAATTTTGGGCCCCCCCCCCCCCTCCCCTGGCGCCTCCCCACAATCAAATCAAAATCAAACGTATAATTTTGGTTATTTAAGAAAACTATGTTAGTTTCTTTCACAGCGACAGGAAGGACTTGAGGACACATCAATGGAGCCTAGTTGTTACTGTCAGATTTGTAAAATCATCTTTTTTTTTCAGTTGAATTTTAAACTATTCCAAAAAAAATGGTGTAGAATACCTTTAAGAATGTTGGATGTGAGAAAGAATTGCAAGATCATTATTTTGAAATTTAAAGTTACATTTTTTTGGTTGGCCCCCCCCCCCCCCCCCGGCTAAAATTGCTGCCCCACTGCCGCCTCCCCACTAAAGTGATTCTAGCGTCGTCCCTGCAACGCAACTTTGAATCGGACAGGAGGAATCTTAACAACGTGGATCTTAAAAAAGGTGATTTAAGGGGGGAAAAAGAATATACGATTTAATTTCTTTTTTAACTTCTGCAGGTTTTGTCTGAGCGGAAAGGGATAGTATCAATTTTGATAGGAAATTCTAAAGATATTTAACCAGCGCACGTAAGTTCATCAACAGGGACAGCAGTTGGGATGAGGCCAGAACCTAGGACTTTTAAAAGTTAACCGATATTTCATTTTTAACGTGTATGCTTGCACTTAGCTACACACACAAAAAAAGAGATTAACAAGAATTAATAAAAATTGCAACAACTTGCAGGTACCGCACGACATTTCACCTCTGGCTTTCATTGAAAAAGTGCAGTTGCCAACATAGGGTGACATGACAAAAATGATACAGGGCTTTCAAACCAAGACACACGCTAGTGTGTCGCCCGCCAAGATGATAAACGATAACGCCTATCCAGATAAAATATGAGCATGGCGACCACTAGACACGTCGTGTCTTTACAGCTAAGGTAGTTTGGCTATTTACAGGCATGTGAGGATAAATAACAATGCGACAGAAAAGGCTGAAACTTAAACCGGGAGACTTTGGTCGCCTGACAACATAAAAGTCACTATTAGTGACACAGCTTAACGTTCTTGTTGAAAAAAAACGAGGTGAATAACGTTGATATTTGCCTAACTACTAACTACTACTAACGCTTTTTTTGTATCATGAAAATAAATTTTTCCACGCGGTGAATAAAGCTGGTTCTTAGCTCATTTTACAGGTATTGCTCTGGAGATGTGCCCGTTTCATATTGCCCTTTCTAACTGATCAAGTGGTTCAGGAGTTAAGGCGTTCCAAACGACTAAATTGATGGTTTTACATTGTTTTAAACATTGTTATTATGCAATAATGTCAAACTGAACATTAAATAAACCAGTGCGTTTGCAAGGAGATACTGCAGTACTAATGAAAATTACTCATCAATTGAAAAAGGTGACTGCTGTCCTCAAAATGTAAACGAAAGCAAAAAAAAATGGACCAGTAAAATAGATTGGTGGTTCCATCTCATAATTGCTAAGGAAATAAAATATATTTTATCAATTTGGAGCAAAAAAATCTGATATCTACCCCAAAACAAAACTTGTTAAGGATTCCCGCCAAGCTTTTCGGCCGTGTGAAGTCGTGATATCAAATGCCAAGCTCTTTCGCCAAGCTAATCCCACCGACTAAGACTTCAAATGTTAAATGAAATAAGTGAAAATTGCGCAGTAAGGAATTTTCATATATTTGATTTAACCTTCGAACTCTTACTCGGTGGGATTAGCTTGGCGAAAGAGCTTGGCGTTTGGCGATCACGACTTCACACGGCCGAAAAGCTTGGCGAGAATCCTCAACAAGTTTTGTTTTGGGGCAGTTGATTTTGCAGACAATGTATTGCATCTAACAACAATGAATGTGCGGATTCTAACAAAGTACCTGAAAAGTCCAAAATTTAGTAATCGGAGCACTCCACAACAAATAAATTTTTTTAACCAAGGGAGGCTGAGGATCGTGCCGAATATACCACAGCTGAGGTTTTTCTTTGGTCCACTTGGGTCGACGATGCCAAGCTTTAGGCTTCATGATCCACGAAGCTGTTGGCCCTAGCATTCCTTTGAACATCTTTGTAGACGTCATATCCGTGTGAAATTCCTTTTCATCATATGGTGGGTTTCTGTAATAGAAAACCAGTGAAAACTACTGACGCAGTTAACCTCATCTCTAAATGTGACCCGTTTACCCTAAGGACCAATGGTGCAAGTGGCCTGATGGTTTACATGTAGGTTGTGTTAGTTCACGTATTAGCAGCTAATCCCGGTATTTTCAGGAAAAAGGAAGGCCTTGTGATGCCTCATGCTCATGTCGATTGTGGCATGTAAAAGATCCTATAGAAATTTTCGGTTGGAATTACCTAGCATTGTCCCTTCTGGAGTCATGGCTTTGCATGGGAGAGCGTCAAACCTTCAAGACAGCTAATCCAGGCATTTTCAGGAAAAGGAGGACCTTGTGATGCCTCATGCTCATGTCGATTGTGGCATGTAAAAGATCCTATAGGACTTTCCGATTGGAATTACCAAGCATTGTCTCTTCCGGGGTCATGGCTTTGCATGGGAGAGCGTCAAACCTTCAAGATTGCTAATCCAGGCATTTTCAGGAAAAGGAGGGCCTTGTGATGCATCATGCTCATGTCGATTGTGGCATATAAAAGATCCTGTAGGAATTTCCGATTGGAATTACCAAACATTGTCCCTACTGATGTCATTGCTTCGTAAGGGAAAGCGTCAAACCTTTAAGCTTTAGGAGGAACTCTTTGGCGTACTGCAGTTAAAAAAAAGTTCGGCCACAAAAACAATAATGTTTGTTGCATTACTAAGAAGTTATGTGAGTCACCAATGCAACACATCCGAACTCACTGAAGAAAATCGAAGAAATTCGACAGAAAATTAAACTTCTTCCACCCACGAAAGTACTACACTGTACTTTCACTAGTGTAAGAGGATCTTTTACATGCCACAATCGACATGAGCGTGAGGCATCACAAGGCCCTCCTTTTCCTGAAAATACCCGGATTTCAAAGGTCTTGGGTTCGATTCCCCGCTCAGGCAGTCTGATATACAAGTCCAAAAGGCAACATAAATAGGTTTGCATCTGTATTTAGTTGTACTTTCACTAGTTCACTTTCAATTTTCGGAGTGGTCAGTGGTTTTCCCCCTCAACCGCCACATTTGAAATCTTATCCTACTGCTCCCATGTTGCGTTTCTATTGTTGACTGCTCGAGTGGATTCTTTCGGAAGAAGGAGATCGTCGAATCTAGAACACGTAAAGCGAACTAGTGAAGTATAGAGTAGTACTTTCGTGGGCGGAAAAAGTGTAATTTTTCGTTGAACTTGCTTCGACTTTCCACAATGTCTTCAAATTTACACTGTCAACGGCATTTGCCAATTTTACGACATTCGAACGACTTTGAAGTGCAAAGACGGGTAGCTAGAGCTTCATAACCTTTCCTATTTTGAACAGTGAACCTATTGAGATGACTGCTTAAATACATTACTCCGAGATACCTAGTGAAGTGTTCATTTGAAGTGTTCTTCATACCGTTTTCACATTCAAATTCAGTTCAACATTGCTTTTTGAACACTGACCATCCCCAGCAATAATTTTAAACTTCTTAGCAGCAGCATTGCATCAAAGGGTCACTCTAGTAATCTGGATTACATTACATTTCACCAAAATTAATTCCTTCAGTGCAGGCAAATACGCAACTATTAGGGTATTTACAACTGTCCCTTGGATGGCTTCCCAGAAATCCACACATTGTTTTCTCCATTATTTCCTTGTATGTGTTTATGGTGCGATTTCGGTTCGGCCAGCTGTATGGGCTTCGTTTCGTGTTCCTTAAACAAAACGACCTTATCTTGCACGATTCATTTTGGATGACCCTGAATGCAATCTCCAAGGCCAGTCTGGGTTTCACACGGCCCCAAACGTTAATTAAATGGTTCTCAGGAGTAGTATAACAAAATTACCATTTTCAGGTGCAGGCAATGCCTTTTTCATTTCCAAACAACAAAAAAATACTCCAGAAACTTGCATTTTCTTATTGCGTAGGCTATAATATCTGTTTTAATGCCATGTCCAGCCACGTTCACAGCAGAGATATTGCACACCACTGGGTGAAAGTCTTTCTTTCGATCCAAATTTTTAGTTGCGACACGCCTCTGAATAGAAGTTATCGGAGGTGACTTATACGGACATGTTATTAACAACCCACGTGTCCTCCACTGCAATTAATTTTGCATCAGAAGGGACTCTTTTGACATATTGTATAGGAGGTTTTTGAAGTCTCACTCTCGTAAACCCATTCAACCAACAGTTTTCACATTGGTGATAGTTGGTCAACCATAGTTTTTGGTGCAGTATGTCTGTCAGCAGCATAACAGCGGCAGCAAGAATGTCAAGCGTAGTGAGACAGCACGGAATGAGCGAGCATGAACATGAAAGAATTGATCATTAAAACGTTGACCGAGTGAACAAAGCGAACGAAAATCAACGTTAGAAGACCGACATCATTAGTGTTTACTAAGCATAACCTGGCGAAAGGCTTTTCAAAGAAAGCCCATTTTGCCGGCCCTCCTGCCTGGCCGGCTAAAAATGGTTTCTTTTGCCTAGGAAAACATACACAACTGTTAATTTCACATTCATTGTCCCAAATGGGTGTGTCTCCCTGGAGGTTTCTAGCTGCATGCAGTCGCCTTGTTCGACAACCCTACAAAAGCGAGAGTGCAGAGGCTTTCATAATTTATTTTCCTCTCATACGTCAGGCAGGGACTCAAGAGGGGAGACAGGGCGGCTGAAGGTTATGTATATTTTCCTAGGCAAAAGAAACCGTTTTTAGCCGGACAGGCAGGAGGGCCGGAAAAATGGGTTTTCTTATTGCCGGGTAACGTGTTAATGCTAACAGGAGAACTCATCAAAGTGAAGGTGTCGGGTACCACATTGATGGCGCCCTGGGTTCCGAGCAGGCTTTCCCCCAACAAATTTCATAAATTTCGCACTTTATTCAGAACAATGTGATGAAACAGGAAAAGGGTTCTCTTTCACGGGATTTGGTGGCCTTGAAAAGGACAGTTGGTTTAAAGATGGGGTCTTACTTCCGTCTTGATGGATGGATTGCTTCTTCTTCGTTCCGAGGGCTTAAGGGGGTTTGACGACTACTCTGGCCCCAACCGGTGTAGTCCACTTTTTTGTCTTGACATGTCTCTTAGGTAATGAAACGTGAAGGTTTGCGGTGTTGCGCCAGGATGCAACTGCCAGAATCTCTTCGATTGGTGTGGTGTTGTGGTGAGCCCATGACATCGATATGGCCCGAAGTTCATGCACCGTCACTCTTGTTCTTATTGGAGCAGTCGTTGTTGTCGTAAGGTGCGTTGATTGTTTTCTTGACCTGTTTTGCGATTAATGTTGCCGAAGTTTCACCTGAATTCTTGGCAAAGGGGAAAAAGAGTTGATTTCTTCCTTTCCGGATTTTATCATGTTCGGTTCGAGTTAAGTAGAAACGTAGTGCGCGAACCGGACGGAGGTCCGGAGTAGACGTTCTGGGATAGGGATGGTGATGGGTTTTGATGGTACAGAAAGCCTTTGGGTTTTAGCCCGGAAACTTGCACGACGTAGTAGAGTGACTGAGGAGAAATTTGGGCCGAAAATACAGTAAGCTGGGTCTACGGGCAATGCCGGGATTTCACTGCATCGCAGGCTTGAAACAAGAGCGATTAAGAAGACAGTTTTCCGTGTCAGAAGATGGACTAAACTGTTTTGCATGGGTTCGTAAGGTTCTTTCATTAAGGAACGAAGAACGGTGGGTAGGTCCCAATTGGAATACTTCTGTCGAGTTGTAGGACATTACTTTTCGAAGGATTTGATTAATTGTTGAGATCCGATAGTCATCAAGAAGGGAGGTGCTGCAGGATTTGCTGCCCTGAATGTAGAGTGTTGAACGGTGGACGAGGATGGTAGAACCTTTTAATCCTTCCTTGAAGAGGTTGTTGAGGAATTTCAGTAGGTCTGGTAGAGGGGGGTTGATTGGATTAACTTTCCCTCTGACACACCAATGAGACCATTTAGTCCAGTGGTCGTCATACACTTGGTTGGTTGAATTCCAGATTGCTTTCTGAGCGATGCGGCTGGCCTCATCTTAATGAATTCCAGCCTTTTTGAGGAGTTTGACGATAGAAGCCGCCCGTAAAGGTTCACCGTGGCAAGGTTAGGGTGGAGATTAAATCCTTTTTGTTGTGTCAGAAGATCTGGTTGAAGAGGCAGACTTCTTGGAGTGTCGACTAGGAGACTCAGAAGGAGAGAGAACCATGCTCTTGATGCCCATAAGTGGCAATTAGAAGGAAGAGACTTTGGGATTCTTTATTTTTTGTAGAACTTGTGGTAGGAGTTTGAATGGGGGAAAGAGGTAAGCATACAAGTTCTTCCATGGGTAGGTCAGATGGTCACGCCGTCAAGGCGTAAGGTGGGTCGACCCCGGGAGTAACATAGGGAGGGGGCCACTAAGACTTCATCCTCTTCTGCTGGCACATCATGAAGCATGAAGGGAACCAAAACGTTAGAGGTGCCGTTGGAGGAAATACCTTTCGTACGGGAACGAAGTACGTAAGCAGCCGGGTCTTGGAACGGGAGGGGAACAGCAGGACGAGTGATCAATAGGGACGATCGCTTGAGACAAAAAGATGACAGACTCAAGGAGCCTGTGTCCATGGAGAGCAAGCGACCTGGGACGAAAGCAGCAATGGCAGCATGAGAGTGAGCGGCAGCAGAGGCTGGTGAGCTCAGCTGGGCCGTGAACAGGCGTCGTCTTCAGCATGACGGAGAATCCAAATTCCAAACGAAAGGTGGGAGACAGAGTGTCTTGGAGACGGTGGCTAGAGGAAAATGAATGATGAAAGCCTCTGCCCTCTCACTTTTCTAGAGGAGGGTTGCGCCACACAGGCGTGGTAGGGTTGTCGAACATGCGGCTACATGCAGCTAAAAATCTCTAGGGAGACACATCCATTGGGACAATGAATGCGAAAGTAACAGGTTATGGATGTTTTCCACCCGGCAATAAGAAATTTAATTTGATGCCGCATAGAAGCACAAAAGATAGACCTGACCACATCATTTTTTAAAACGATGCATCCAATACCACCCGTGCGTAGAACGGACTTCAGCAAGGAAGTAACATTATTAGCCAGTGAAATATTTTTTCATGCAAAGATGCTTGAACGCGTCAATTTTTAAAACGGTGCATCGTGTGATTCGAGTCGCAGCATGTGCTGATTGAGTAAGCGAAAATAAGCGATTGTTAGCCAGTGTGTGCAAAAACCTGATTGAAGAAACTTAATTCGGTTAAACATGGACATACACATGAGCGACCAAACCGTACCTGTGCTGCAAACGGTGCATCCAATACCCTCCATGCAT
This sequence comes from Lithobius niger, assembly GCA_023313725.1. Lineage (NCBI taxonomy): Eukaryota > Metazoa > Arthropoda > Chilopoda > Lithobiomorpha > Lithobiidae > Lithobius > Lithobius niger. The sequence goes on from JAHWFP010012658.1 coordinate 20,325, forward strand.
TGCACAGGCTTCCGCTAGTTAGCGTAAGTGTCAGTTTCAAAATTTTCCTTGGTTAGTGTACATTGTTTAAACTCAAGACTTACTGTTTTCCAGCCTGCTGCTGTTTATTGTATACACTTGCAAGCTGAGCCAAGTTCACCTCCCTAACTTCATCTTCCATGTCCGATTCTAAGGGAAAAGAAAACCGAAACTCCATTATAGAGCATATAATGGAAAACAGTCAAAATCTCTCCAAAACGAGTTACGTACTCTTGACGTTACAAACGTATTGAAAGCTGTAGAAACAAAATGTTCAGTATTAATACTGCTAGTTAATGGGAAATGAGGAATACCATCTGTCTCTTTAGATCGCGTAAATACTTTTCACCTTAATTTCTCCAGATTCTCACAAATTTATAATTTAAGCCAAGGTGCTTCAGTGACTGCGAAGACCTTGAAGACTTTCGTCAAGAGAATCAACTTGCTACTTATCTACTGCCCAACTGGTCGTCGTGGCCGAGCAGTGAGAGAGCTCAGCCTGGTTGCTGGAGGTTTGGGGATCTGGTCGAACCCCTGGAAAGGGGACCTTGGCAAAATTCCCGCCGGGACTGTCGGCCAGGGTAGCATGAGAGTCTACCATGCTCCCTCAGCAGCTTGGGAACCTATTTTGTCCAACTCTGTACAATCGTTCGGCCCCCCTACGATGATCGGAGGTTTCCTGGTTCAATCCCCGGGTTTGTCCCTCCCTTTAACGGATGTTTCTTCTCTCAAAAAAGGCTAGTAATGTTCAAAATTGACCCGGTTCAGCCATACAAGCATTAAATTGCTTCGGTTGGCATAAGGCTCAAACAAATTAATTAAAAAAAAAAGCAAACTTACTACACAACTTACTACTCAACTTAAGACTGTCTTGAAATTTGTAATACATATTCAGATAAGCTGAACTTTTGGGCCAACTATAGTAACAATTATAGTTATACTACTAGTTTACTCTTTTGCTATTACTTCTTCTTACCTTCATCTGTTCCAGTAACAGTTACTTGCTTGCTAGTTTGGAATTGTATCCACCAGTAAATGGGAATCACCAGAAATGCAGCCATGATCACCTTTATGCTGGTAGGAATGTTAATAGGACCAAACTTCAACTCCTTGATTCTGAAATTCCCCATAAAGCGGTCGTTCAGCCACTTTTGGCAACATGGATGGCAGATGAAGGACTCGTGCTTGGCATAAGCAGCTAATTCCACAGCCGTTTGGTAATTCCACTCGCTCATTTTCTCATTCAACGCATCATTGGCACGGCAGTTGTTTTGTTGAAAACTCAGGTCCAACACTCCAACAGCCATCATTTCAAATTCGCTATCAACAAAAATTTGTGCATGAAATTCTTCTGGCAGTACAAAGCATTACTTAACACACGTAGTGTCTGCATATATGTCCAACATGAATGCCTTAGCCGTATGTTGTTATGATAGGACGAGTCCTTTTAAGAGTTTGGCCTATCTGACTCGTATGATTCCCCCTTACGTTGCAACATGGTTATACCATTATGAAACTAATTTCCCCCCACGAAACTCATACCCTGCCTGGTGAAATTTAGGTCATGGCAACTTTCCTAACTTAACCTATAAAACAACACAAAACAACAACAAAATTTACATATGGAACAAACGATAAATATAGAGGCAACAACGGCAGACTTGCACCTAAGGGTTATATGTCGGAGATGTACGCAACCACTATGACTAATATAAGACAGAACATTCATCCCCGGCACATCCTAGTAATCATATTTCCAAAGAAGGCATCGTAGTTAGGTGAAGCGCATTAGTTTGCTTAGATTCCAACCCTGTCCGCAGAAGTGGGGAGTTAAAAACAACATTAACAAGGATTAATAACAAAAACAAATGAACACTTGGTCCGAAACATTGCTTATTAGGTCATGTAGAAAATGGAAAGATCATATCTAAAATCCGCATGGGTGAAAGATCAGGCCAAGGCCCGTAGTCTGGACTGTTCCTTGACTTAAGAGCTGAGGAGTCCATTTAGAATGACGCCTTGAAGTGGAGGAACTTCTTATCGTCTTCTGAATTTCTCCTCCTAGCCAAGGAAACCTTGCAGAAATCAGTCTTGAGGCATTCTTAGAAATCCTTAAGGCTTCAATAGGACGTAAAATCAGGTCAAAAAATATTTTCATAGTCCAAAAACGTGGTTTTTTATGCTTTTAAAATAATCATTATTGAAACTGAAGGGACCGGCCATTATTTATCGCTGGGAGGGGGAAGGAAATTGCGGGTCATGAAATTTTTAGACCCTCTCAAGCGGGGAGGGGGGGGGGGTGATGCATATATATTTTTCAGATCCAGTCAAGAGAGAGGGGGGTCAAAAAACACACTGACCAAACTGGAAGTAAAAGTCATTTTTCGACCTTAAAAATGGTACTTTTAGCAGTCAAAATTTCTATAAACGTATCAGCATCTACCCCCCAGACCTCACATGATGTCAGTGTTTAGAAGGTCTTGAAGCTATTATTACCAATACTGCTTTTTACAAAGAGCTTTCCGTGGCACCTGTTTTCTTGGCTTCTTTTGTCTTTCAGGTGCTGACTATGTTACGGATTTGGGCATATACGCAAACAGTGTGTTCGTCATACTTATTGTATGAATCTCGACAAGAGATGGGTGTAAGGAACGTAGAACATTTTTAACCCAACGTGTATTTTCGTTAAAAACGAGACACTTACAACTATTGGTAACTGTCGGTGTGGAGAGGTACTTATTTAATTTGACTACGGCGCTAATCTTGGGTACAGGAAATCATTTGCAGACAGTCTCAATAGGGGTTAGGATTTTTTCAGGGTCATCGAAAATTTGGTGGTCACATTGCAATTTCCTCCTCCCTCAGCCATAAATAATGACCGGTCCCTAAACAAAACCAATTTGTAAAACAAAAAGTAGTAACAAGTTTCTTTCAAATGATCTCTAGTGCAATTTCGAAACTGCGTTTTACCTCTTGTGTATCATCAAACAACTTTTAGATTATCAAGTGTGTGATTGCGGTATTCGATCTGGTATCCGCTTGGTTGGTAGTCGATCACTCGGCTGGGTTTACTCACGTTGTTCGAGGTGCACGTTGAGACTGAGTTATTTTTCCTTCTTCTTGTTGGCACGCTCCGAAATTTGTCTGATGATGTGGAAGAGTTTAAGTTTTAAGGGACTTCGAAGATTCTATTTGTTTCGAGGAGTGATTGAAGAATGAGGTGTTTGGAGTATCACTTGTGAGGCAGCCTTGAGAATTCCTCTAATTATAAAGTTTAAGAATGCCATTGTCCAGTAAAAAAGTAAGGTTACACAACCAAGATGGCTATTACCAAAATGCATGCTATTACCAGTTATCTCCTTCAAGTGGCACTATCACCGATTGAAAACCATCCGCAAAGGCGCCATCTAGCGGTAGTGATACTGTTAACCTGTACAGAATGCACCCAGGTGCACGAGGACGTACCAGATTTGCACTCCTTAGGAAAGCTCGTGGCTTGTTTTGTTCGTAAAAAGAAATCGCATTGTGCATTCCTTCGCTTGATGCAAGCAAGTGCCACTTAGTTCTAGATGTTGCCAGATTCACCCTACTTTCAATCGGTGATAGTGCCAATTTAAACACAACATAGAAAGCCAATCTGTCTGCTTGTTGTTGATTTAATAGCCATGTTACTTTGTGGTTATTCCCAGCAACCATCTTCCATTTTGTGTTGTATGGATAGCTGTTATGGAGGTGTTAGCTATGAAAGAGCAATAGGTATTTTGTGGTCCAAGCTGTTTGGCTGGTGCTCTAGCTCCAATATATCACCTTAAAGCCTTATAAGAAACTATGGTAAGAGTTAAATCGTATTTACCGGCTGGTATCTTCCAATTCCTTGAATAGATAACCTTGATCACGTACATGCTTTGCCAAATTATCAAAAAGCAGTGAAACCAGGAGGGCAACGTGAATCGGCTGGTCTGAACGCTTCCAGAGGACATTTACGAGTTGATGCCTGTTCATCAAAGCAGCCCAAATAATGAGAGCATTTAAAGACTGAAAACAAACATCAGAGTGAAACAATCAGGTCACCTAGCAAACTATTTTATTCCATTTGAACAAAGAAACCCTTAGGAGGTAAATGTTCAAATATGATCTTACTAGCACTGCAGTAAGATCGGACTGGGTCGGACTGGGTTGCCCAGGAAGCCGAGGATTCCCGGGAAGGCCCTGTACTACAGGAAGCACTTGTTTCAACAAACACAAAAATCTGACTGAATGCATGAAAATGCATGACATGACTTCATATGAAAACTGCATCTCTAAGTTGCAGGAAAACGTTTCAAATTCACGCCGATTTCTTAAAAATACGCTGGCTTCCAGGGCTTTGGCCCGAACCCCGCTGATGGGCCGAGGAATGCGCAAATTGCTTGCCTTGCTAAATTTCCTAACCTTGCTACAGCACTGCTTACCAATACCAAGGCATCTGCACTACATCCCGGGAAGGCCAGACCCCATCCAGTCCGACCCTGCACAGACTTGTATGCCGGCATTCGATGATTTGTTTTGATTCGATAGCCACGAGATGGACGCCATTTTAGATTTTGAATTCTCGCTGCGAGAAGCTATTTATTCTACCGACGTTTGATCATTGCTAGAAGCTGTATTTTGAGGGAGAATAACACATTTTGGAAATAGCGTGAAATGACAACAATCTTGTAGCAATGTTTAAACTTACTGCAGCTCTTTGTTCTTTATCCATGTTATTTATAATACGTACAATTTGTTATCTATTACAGCATTTATTTAGTAGCAACGAAAAACTAATCATAAATAAATAACGGTTGACTCGCAAATAGCTTTCCGCGAGCGAGAATGACTTGTTGCATAAACGCGCCCTAAGGATATCTTAAAACCATGGGTAAACAAAGTGGGGGATGTGTGGGATACGGTATTTCGGAAAACACTGCTGGGAACAATATGTGAAATGCAAAAAAATTATATTTCTAGTGTAATGCTCCTACCCATCAGATTTATTCAAAGATTGGGTCTTGATGTCTTTAATCCCATCTGTTGCAAAGGAACAACCCTCACTAAATCTCTGGTCATGACGTACCTTTCTCTCTGCGACAACTGGATCAGTCGTATAAAATCCCATTGCATTTGACGTCAATTCCTGGACCGGAATAAAATTATTCATACCGGTTAATTTATGAACTAACCAATTCAATTCCTTTTTGATAAAATCCCGACCTAGTTTGGCGTCCTGAAAAAGGGTTTAAAAAAAATCATGCTAAGAAAAGAATTTTAAGGTAACTGAAAAATATTCTACTTAACCATTGGTTTGCAAATAATTTCTACCCAAGCAAGCATTTTGATAAAATTAGTATTGTTTTCTCACAACATTAAGTGAACTCTATAGTGGCACCGGCCCGTGGTGACACCTATGTCAAGGATCCTTTTTTTTCTTGCTTCGTTAACTATATTTTAAGGTCTCGGGCTCATTTCTCTCAAGGGCAAGGTAACATTTAAGTCCTGAGACAAGTGAAAATGGCTTTAATGACTTCCAAAACAATCAGGTCACTCCAGCTGAACTCACGACTGTTGGAGACAAGTGAATTGGATATGCGACTGATAGATGTGTGTGGAGTTATCAAAACTATAGCAAATAGGTGTTTATTTGTTTGGAGCAAATCAAACATGGGTTCTTGCTATGGCCATCATTGCTAACATGGCCAGTCTTAGCAATACTACAGTATCAACCAACTGTCTCAGACATTCAAGAATTATGCTGGCAGTTCTGGAAAGTACTGTCCTTCGGCAGTAAATCAAGACACAGCATAGTGGTCCCACCATTCCATTTGCCAAGATCACTTCTGGGACAATGGTTTCTTTTGTAAATGGTTGCTCGAGTGCAGAACGAATACTAGAAAGAGCAAACTTATCTGACGGGGAATATCCGTGGTAATAAGGGTCAAGGTTTCACTCACTCCGGGACATCAGTCTTATAGATAGAAAGTCTGAATTATGACTCGAATTCAGGATTGTAGACATTATTAATCCCCACTCTCACTGTAAGCCTTGTATTCTTACAATTAAAGTGGCTTGTGCTCTCACGATTAACAGTATTTTGCTCATTATTAAGAGTGCCGTGCTCTCATGATTAATAAATAGTCTTACGATTAAGAGTTACGTGTTTTCCCAATTCAGAGTTATGTTCGCACTCATGCTCGTGCTCTCATGGCTAAGAGTCATGCTCTCATAATTAAGAGTGTCAAGCCCTCACGAGACTTGTGCCCTCATGAGTCTTGTGCTTTAACGATTAATAGTCTCGAGCTCTCTCGATTACGAATTTAGTTTTTTCACGATTAAGAGTTGTGCTCATGATAAACAGTCTTGTGCTCACATGATGAATGAATCTTTGTGATCCCACGATTAAAGAGCCTTGTCCTCTAGTGATTAAAGCGCCTCATGCCTTCATGATTAAGTGTCTTGTGCTCTCACGACTAAGGAGTTTCGTGCTCATACGATTAAAGAGTTACATGCTCTTAAAATTAAGAGTCGTGTTGTTAAGATTAAGGGCCTAGTGCTTTCACAATTAAAGAGTCTTTTGTTCTCACCAGGAAGAATCTCGTGCTCTCACCATTAAGAGTCTGTTCTCTCACGATTAAGCATCTCGTGCTCTCACAATTAAGAGTCTACCGCTCTCACGATTAAGGGTCTCGTACTCTCACGATTAAAGAGTCTCACCTCCTTACAATTAGTTGTGTTGGTCTCAGAAGCAGAATATTTTCTGCCAGTCTGCGACAAGCGTTTTACAAACAAAAAAAACTTCTGCCAGGAGAGGAAGGTGTTTATGACCTACAGGTAGGAGGTGAAGGGGGAATTTTGCATTGTGAAAAATATTAGCCGTCTTGGTTCATAAACTAGTATCTTGCAAGAACTGTTTTCAATCCCATTTGTCGGTTATTTTTTGCTAAACAACTTAAGAACGACCCAACGTATCGTCTTGAGATTATCACCATTCGAAAGCTCTGGAAAAAATGATTCAAATGGCATTGTACAAAATTGTTAAACGTCAACAAATCTGTGAATTTTTGGCGAAAATATTGCAAAAGAAGATCACAAAACATAAAATACGCAGGATAAATCGTACTGCAACACAGCCAGACGTACTATGACATAGCGTCACCCATCGCCCTGATTCTGCCACAGTTTCTCAATTAATATTTTCTGCATTTGCCTTTTTTTTTTACCGAATGGTGCCTCTTGCCCTGCCCTCCTCCCACCCCCGTTCCTTTGTTTTCAGAAGTAAGCACGTGCCCAGGGGACGGAAACTTACTAAAAGAAGGAAGATGAGCTGAATCAAAACACTGAAACAATGCATTGCTATAGGAGGAACCATTCAAACTGATACAAAATACAATCAAGTTTCTCACAAAAAGTATTTCTCACCATTTCTTACAATCCATCCCACAAACAAAATCTTTGCACAAACTGTGTTTACTCACCAACCGATGTCCTAAAATTTCCTCCCAGCAAACTGATCGAAAGAATTGAGGTCCTTCAGCTTTTTCAAACAGTCGCCGTAATCGGCGTTCAGTTAAAAATTTATGAATTTGAAAACCTTGCTCCAAAAATAAGTCAATAAAGGCTTCACGGTTCTGTCTAAACAGGGCTTCTTCGAACACATTTTTATCTACCTAGAAATATCAGTTTTTAAGAAATTACAAATGCAGTAGAAATGCCCTTCAAAATACCATGTTTTAAAATATTATTGAAAAAATATGTTTTCGCTACAAGTTTAAAATAAAATTGCACAGTGAAACAGTGTCAATAGTGGTGGGAGCATGGATGGACGGGGAGGGGGGGGGAGGTTAAGAGCTCTGCCCTCTTCCTCTTACCAATGTGGGAACAAAAAGAGTCAATCACGTCAAACACCAAAAAAAATACAACTATGATAAATACCATTACAATGCTGACTTGTTAACGGCAATTTTTCCTTGAACTATTTAATGAATTAAGTTTGTGTTTGTGATAAGCTTAGGAGACACAGGGTGTCCCAAAACTCCCAGAACTTCCTACTAACGGTAATTTTTCATTGAACTATTTAATAAATTAAGTTTGTGATAAGCTTAGGAGATACAGGGTATCCCAAAACTCCCAGAACTTCCTACTAACGGTAATTTTTCATTGAACTATTTAATCAATTAAGTTTGTGATAAGCTTAGGAGATACAGGGTGTTCCAAAACTCCCAGAACTTCCTGCTAATGATAATTTTTCCTTGAATTATTTAATCAATTAAGTTTGTGATGAGCTTAGGAGATACAGGGTGTCCCAAAACTCTCAGAACTAGTTCCTATACTAACTTCTGAAAGGGTCCAAAAAGGAAAACGTCCTTTGGTGAATGTAAGTTTGTAGAAGGAGTCTACCTTGAGGCATTGAGAGGTGGTGGGGAGCAGCGTCCATCCGATTGGCAAGAAGGCCATGGGGGGGGGGGTATATTTCCAAACGTAGACCTTCATAGAGTTGTACCTCAATGAAAATGTCTCTTAAGAGAAAAGAGACGAAAAAAGGCCTACCTTGATACGTTGAGTCCTACAAATATGGTGGGGAATCAAAGTTCCAAAAGAACATCATACTCTTGGATAGTCATAGAAAACGTCTCTTGCACACACAACATTGTAATTAACTCGTTCTGTTTTTTTTTTCATTCTCGTTCCGGCGGCGATTTTTGTTTTCAACGTAAAGCGGACATTTTGTAACCTCGACCACCCCACCATTTAGGTTAGCCTAAACATATCAAGGTGAGCCTTTTACCATCTTTCTTCTCTTGAAGAGACAGTTACAATGAGGCACACCTCGATGGGATTTACATTGGAAGAAGATAAGTTGCCTCCCCTGGGGTTTCCTTACGGGAAGGGGGCGGGGTGAGCGGATGTTGTCCCATGCCATAAGGTAGTGTCCTTCGACCAACTTACAGTCCCATAGGACGTTTTCTTCAGTGGATCTCTTCAGACGTTAATAAGATATTCTGGAACTTTCGGGACACCCTTGTATGGCTCCCAAACACCCAGGCATGTTAAAGTCCTTCCACCATACAACTTACACAAAATGTTGTATATTTAATTTTTCTTAGTAGGCGTATTGGAATTAAAAAAATATTTTAAATGCAACGTAAGTGAAACGATTCCATAATATCGGTATTATTAAGGTTGGTTCTATCTAGGTGAGTTCAATGGATTGAGCCAGTTCATCAAATAAATAGTAATGTGTGAAGTTGTTAGCAGGAGTATGATATATAAGCATAGTATTGCACATACAATATTTTTTGGCCCAGTATTGTGTAATCGCACACAAAATAACGAACGCTCATTAGACTCAATTTGGTAAAAAACTGAGAAAAAATATTTAAATAATTAGGAATCGTATTAATTTATAATTTATTCTAAAAAGCTTATCAAATTTGTATTTAAAACCGTGAACGAACACAGGCTTTATACCAATCTTGGGTCAGTTTATTGACTTCTAAAGTTAGTAACTACCAATCACCTTAAACTTGGCTGTCGGATCCTTCTGAAAGACTTCACACAACGCAATCTCTGGACTATTCCAATCCAAGGTTAGGTAGAGGTCTTTTTGAAGTTGTTCATAATGTTGGGATTCTTCAAATTTTCCACGAGATTGGGCTAATGGAACACACAAAATAAATCTCGCAACGAAGTTGAACGTTCCTTCATGCTATGGAAAATGAATTTTTATATTTATTTATATTTTATTTAACAACTTACATTTGAAAAGAGCCTTTAAAATTTCTTGTTCCATACTGTTTAAATTGCACGTTTGGCTGTAGACGTCCAAAAAACTTAGGAACTTCTTTTCTTTCTAAAAAACAAATCATTTTCAACTAAACAAATTTCCCATTCATTAAAAGCCCGACTGAAAACCGACTGCAAATCTGGGGTTTCTGTGTAGTGAAATTGTATCCGTCATTCAACATCAAGGTTCGCTAGTCTGGTCACGGAATATCACACGTTGTATTGGGAAGCATCTGCAACAGGCTATCGTCTGAACAAAACACTTCACTAAATTAAGGGGAATGCGTATTTCGAGCCCATGAACAAGTCGGCTTAAAACCATTTTGTTCCACTGCACAAGTCTGCCCCATAACTCCACCATAGATTAGAAAGTTAATTAGATGTACCGTCTCACCTATTCCCATCCTACGCGGACCTCTAGCGGAAGTTGCGGCTACTAATACCTCTGCTAATGCTTTGCTTTCGTGCTGCTTCGAAGGCAAAA
>JAHWFP010012658.1:31024-44131 GCA_023313725.1 Lithobius niger
GTCTTCTTTGTGAAATTAAGCGATTATGGGGGAAATAAGCCATTTGACAGTTGATTTTGAATCTCACAGTAGTTCTATTAACAATGTTTTTAGTATACAGTAATGTCACACTACCAAAATTATTATATGGCACAATAATCATTTCGATAGTTTAACGTGGACATCAAGCTAATAATTTGTTTTCTTTTAACAAATAAAACAGTTGCCCAAAAAAACAAGATAAAATGTGTTACACATGATAAATCATCTTCACAAATAAGGCGCAACAAAGACTTTCCAAAACTTTAGTCGGCCTTGCAAGCCACTTAGTTATTTTGGGCCAAGTCCGTAAGATTAAGCTTGTGGCACACTGCTCCGTTCCGTTCTGAAGACGAAGAGAGCCTCCAGGGCCATCGTAGTTAGCGACTGACTGCAACGGACACATTGCTTCCATCGCTAACTACGGTGGCCCTGGAGGCACTCTTCGTTGTCGGAATGGAACGAAGCGGAGCAGTGTGCCACAACCTTTACAAGCATTAGGGACGCACATTTTGTTGTTAAACCAATCATAACAAACACGTTTTGTCAGAGGTGTCTAAAGACGGGTGAATTACGACGTACTGTTCCCGCGTTTATGTCTTTCTCCATTCCAGCCCGTCCCCCCAAGCCTCCCCAAACGTAATGTAGGCCACACACCTTTAAAGGTCTATTCCTCCCATTCCATTTTTCGCGATCCTCCATATCAAATACGGGCCCAATTCACTGCTAGAACCTGTTCTTTGAGCGGGAATACCAAAATTTGGAAAAAGCATGAAATGACGACAATGTTATAGCAACATTTAGAATTACGTACTGTTGCACTTTGTTCATTATCTGTGTTGTTATTTATAATGCATTTAGTTTCTTATCTATTACCGCATGCATGGAAAATAATCGTAAATAAATAACGGTTGACTAGCAAAATTAGCATTCGGTGAGCGAGGAGGTCTCGTTGCATTAACGTTCTTAGAAACACGAGTTTATCACAAGTCCTAACCTATCAGAAAAAATTCTTACTTTTCCTTGATTTCGTCATATGCATAAGTAATCAAATCTGCTGCCCCTCCGCTGTTCTTCAACACAACAACTGGTATCTCATGTTTTACCATTTCAAGAGCCAGTCTAACGCAGTTGTTTCCACCGCATACTAACAATCCAACCACGGGAATTTCTGTTCGGTGGTGAATTAAATTGGCAGGATCACCAGCGTTATCTACAAACAAACAAATTAACGTCGGTACAATGAAAATAACATGCATTTTACTGACATAATGAAAAAAAAGTCTTGATAAAACTCCATGGCTAAATGCTATCTAGTCAACTTGTTTTATTTTGCCAATAGTACTGTCACTTATTAAGCTTTGAGTGAATGGGTTGTTTTTTTTTGGAAGGGGGGGGGGGGCGTTGGACGTTTGCAATCTGTACCTACAATTTTAAGTACTCAGAGATAAAATGAATCGCCGTTTAGTGATCCATTACCTATAACCCACTGATTTCCAAGAACTGTGAGCCAGTGACTCATGAGTCGGAATTTCCTTTGATCCGTATTAACTCACTTACCTGGATTGACCCACGTAACCATTAACCGGAAGAGACCCCGACTCACCTATCTCAAATTAATTTGCACCTTCAGATGAACGCATGGAATCAGGAAGCGGAAATTAACAGTAACTGGATTTACATATTATAATATGCAAATTCTTCATTCATATTCTTTTAGCGTTTAACAAAAACTGTGTGATTTAATTTAAAAAAATTTCTAACCAAAATATTAATACGAATATTTTAACACATTTTTTTCACCAAAATAAAATGGCAAATTGAAAATCCAGTGATGAACATACAAACATAGCGGGTGCAATTATTACACGTTAATAATATACAGATTTATTCTTGATGTAACTTATTAAATGATGTCAACAAAAATGTTATCAATGGCTCCTAGTAAAGACCAATCTAAATAATAAAATACTGCTTTTATTGTATGCGCGGCGTATCTTGAGTCCTGCAAGTATTTTGTGAGCGGCTACGTCTTCCTGGAGGGCTGTGGCTTTAATCGATGGCCGCCATTGTTTTTGTAACCATCTTGGATATCAACAAGGCACTCTGCTACTGAAAACGTACAATCGATTATCTCTGTTCGTTCTGCGGAGAACTCAAGATAGCCCGCGGACACTATAGTGTTCCTAATTAATGCCCCTTAAACAAGACGGAAAGCCAACTGAGCTCGAGAAGGCTTAAATACTGGTTTCAAAAGTCGTAGGAACAATTCCCCGCTCAGGGAGTCTGACATTTAAGTCCAAAAGGCAACGTAAATAGGTTTGCATCCGTATTTATTTAATTAATGCCTCGAATTAGATTTATTTCGCTTGAATGGGCTGTTATTTTCGGTCAGACTGAGTACGTCGATGACCTATGTCTCAGGTAGTCGGTCTCCACGGGAAAATACTGACAGTGACCCACACGAAAATAGTGCGGGGGAGTGGAATGGATCAGGGACGGAAGGTGCTTCCCCCCCCCCCCCCCCCCAAAAAAAAAAGAACCAGGGGGGTGTAAAAAACCCTTGGAAAAATCTCTTCGTTATTTTCTTCAAAACTTATTTTGTTGATGGAGCCACCATATAGGCCTACGTAAAGTAAGATAAATAATCGCACAATAAAATAAAAGTCGTAAGTTTTACAATTTAGCCCCCACCAGTAAAAAAAATTTATTTACGCCACTGATCTCAGTTCCACCAACGCCATGATCTTGAAGCCTTGACTTCCTATTTTTGTCATTTAGTATACTACAATCTTATTCAGTGTGATGAGGTAGATTGTGATGACGTCATGCACGGTAAAAACTTTTTTCCTCATTTTTTTTTTTTTTTTACCTGATACAGCGTTATGCATTAAATAGTCAGCCAAATTTACGGTAAATGATTGTGAACCACTATGATCAAAAGTTTCATCCTTCACAACGATGTAATGCGTATGATCTGGATTCAGTTCAAATTTATTTTCTTGTGGGCGGTTACCGTCACTTGGTAACTCCAATTTGGCGCCCTGTAAAGAAAAAAAAGAAAAAAAAATGTGTTACAATTTCTCTGCTTTAAAAAATATTTAAAAAATAAAATAAATAAAAAGCGGAGAGGATGGCGTTAAAAAACTTGTGGTGAAATTTCTCGACTTTTCCAGACCAAAACAAATATTTTCGACGATTTTTTTCGGTGGAAGGAAGGTGTAGTGGGACTAAAAAAGTGTATTAAAACTGGAAACGCACAACCATAGATTAGAAAGTTAACTAGCTATAGCATCTCACTTTTTCCAAGCCTACAGGTGCCCTAGCGGTAGTTGCGGCTACTACTCCTCTGATAATGCTTTACCTTGGTGCTGTTTCGAAGGCAAAAGTATTATCAGAGGTATTAGTAGTCGCAAACACACACACACATATATATAGTGGTTAAAAACCTACAAAGCGTCATTTTTCAATTAAGTTTTCCGCAAAAGTAAAATCGGTCACTCGTTCCACAATTGGCCGAATGGGGTCACTATTCAGAACGAACGGTGGAACGTGGCTTACAATTATTTTGGAGACTTCTTAATTCCTCTTCTGGTTTAACCTACCCATGTGTCAACTGAGCTAGTCTTCAAGGTTTTTTTTTAACTAACCTAGGAATAAATGAAAGCAGAATAAAAGCCTACCTCCAAAAATATGACATTTGATCTTTTGAGTAATGCTAGATTGATCTGCTATTGAGAAGCATCGCGATACGCATTTTTCGAAAGGAACCTTTGAACTTTTATCATAAAAAGTAACGCCGTCCTACCAAGGGCGCTCACAGAACAGCAAAAAAAACGTTGGAAGGGGGAGGGGGGGGGAGCTGTCGTTATATTTTTGATAACTTTTTTTGAACGTTTTATTTCTGGGACGCGCTTTACTTTCCCTAATCAGGGTTACGGATCCTCGAAAAGCCTTTGCTCAAAGGTTTTTGCTTTTGTATTTATGGACGATTTTCTTCACGATTCTGTCTACCAAAGGGGCAACCAGGGAGGGGGGAGGTGATTCGGCCCAAATGTAGGAGCGCCCTTGTGTCCTGCCACATTGGCTTTGTTGCCAGAGAAAGATCTGCGCCTGGGGTATAAGGACGCGTTTAAGCTGCGACTCGCCTTTGCATTCTCGCAGCTAGAACTCAATCGCGATGGCAAAGGTGACATTGCCATGGTAACAACGCTAAATGGATTAGCTAAATCCGACATCGTTTGAGTAAATACTTGCAGTCTTATAATCCGTGCCAATAATATAAAGAATTCCTCATGACGAAACAATTTTCCCAAACGCTTCTGAACTCACGTTATTTGCTGTTTTCGCTGCGAGGCGGCAGACATAAAACCGCCGCCATGTTGGAATTTGAGGTGATTTCTAGCTTCTAGCTGCGAGAATGCAAAAGCGAGTGGTTGGGTAAACGTGCCATTAAGCAGTCTCGAGAGTTTTCAGTCGAAGCCGGAGGGCAGGGAAATCAAATTGAAATAAAACAAAAAAATTACTATTATTATTTTTTTTTGCTTTGTCTTAAGCTAAGCATACGTTGTTAGAAGCAGCGTGATCGCAAAATAAAGTGAAAATGAAATTAATGACGTGTGAGAAAGTGAAGCATTAAATTAAGTTTCAGCATGCAGTTCTTTAGTAGTTCTGCAGTTCTTGAAAACATTTCCCCATTTTGCGTTTTAAATTTTCTTGAACATCAAGCTCAACAAAATTTAGTCATGCACTTTTACAAAAGCATCATAATGCTAAATAAATTCCTTAAGAATATGTGAAAATTTTTCAGAAGCCGGAGACGGCAGTGATATACCGTAAAATGCTTCAACTTCCGAGGCTGTGCTCCGGAACCGGCTGGGGGAGCTAACATCACTCCCCCAGAATCCGTAGTTGACTCTGTTCGGTCCCTACGAAAATTTTTCTAGGCAGCGCCATTGGACGAAACACATGAAACACAAACTAATTTATCCCTATTAGGCACCGAAACAGAAGAATATATGCTCTATACTTGACATACGGGAATTGGAACGAAATGACACGAATTCCAAATAAAGAAATCAAAATGTAGCGCGATAAAATAAAATAAATGAAAAACTACATGCAGAAACGTTATAAAGGTTTCCGTCACTAGTCACTACAACTTTATATCATTCTAATACCAAAACGAATTCGTTTGATATGAACAAGGTTTAATTGAACCGTGGTCAAAACAGCAGTTAAACCTTGTCGAGGGCGTAGTCCGTGTTAAAACTTGTCTGGTCCGCTGTCCAGTTCGGTCCAAGGTCCCTGACGCAGTTTCTAGCGACTTTATTAACACCTGAACTTTTCGCCTTTTGCGGCTGACCTACAACGGCTAAGGAAAGCTCCCCCTTGTCTGAGACAGGTGGCTTCTCTGCCAAACACATTCAACATTCATTGCTGTTTGAAGGCGGTTCGAGAGTCATACGTAATCAAAAAAGAGGAGGGGGGGGGGCAAAAAGGAATATTTTCAATGGAATACGTAAATAAAGGCAGGTACTATTTTCAAACCCCTGCTTCAAGAGGAGTTAAAAAATCCGTATCTAAAAAAAAAAAATTGATAATGACTGGCCCTTATTGAAGTCGGGTCCTTTGAATTAATATTGAAATTCTCGAACAGTCTTTGGTTTAATGGCTTGCTTCATGAATTTATCCTTCGAAAGGGGAGCCGAAATAAGGGAGGGGGGGGGGGAGCAGGCATCACGTTTCTTAAGTAGCCCCATGTACGGGCACCCTAACCTTGATACTGATTTTGAATTAAGTTTATCAAGCGATGACAAAATACATACATTTTAGTGACACTGCGAACTAGAACTTGTCACACTTACACTATAATTCTGTCACTAGAGGAAATTTTAAAAGTATCTATAGTAGTCTAACTAAAAAAAAAAAACCAGCTAAGAAATATGTTTACTTTTATACTAGTCCTACGGGTAAGCAGAAAAAAATTGCACTTTGCGAGGATAAAACAATAAATATCTGGTGTACTTCATGTTCACACCCATGATAAACTTTTGGGAAGAGGTGCCTCCTGAAACCTATCCAACAACCAACACGGTGGCCATTTTGATTTTAAAATGGCTGCTATACAATATAAAAATTCAAAATCGTACTAATGTGTGGAAGTTTGGTGCCGACTGCTAGGATTTAAGTTGTGCCTAATTCAACAAAATGCTCTAAACAATTGCCAGGACTCCACACGATGAGATATCCAAAATGGCGGCTAAAATGGTGGCAAAACTCAAGTGATTTTCCTAATTTAAAAATATAATTATTGAGTAGAGGCAGATTTGAATTATTCCACAAAAACGGGAGTCAGTTTGCAATGACTAATAACTGGCAAACGCCAGGTCAAATCCGTAGTATAGTGTAGTGTGTTCGTAATTAGGAGCTAAGTTGCGGCTGTTTCTCTATGCTGTAGCACTGCATTTTTCTGCAACTCGCCATAAGTTACTACATGTTTAAAGTGATACGGTATCAGTTCTAATTAAGATAAATGGATGTATTTAGACTTAGATATCAGGTAGCGATGTCTATTTCCCATCTTGGATAATTGGAATGATTTATTGAAATTGGGAGCTAAACTACGACAGTTTATCTACGTTGTAGTGATGTGCAATTGTGCATGTTGCGCTTATTTACTACAAGTTACATCTTTAAACTGCTGCAGTAGCTGTTCTAATTAAGATAAATGGATGTAATTAGACTTAGATGAAAGATGGAGATGTATATTTTCGAATAAGGGCAATTACAACAGTTTATCGCAATAAGCTACAACTCTTTATCTATGATGCAGTCCCATGAGTTCTTCTTCAAACTCACTGCATGTTACATCTTTAAAGTGAAGCGGCGGAGTTCTAATTATGATAAACGGATGAAATTAGAATTATATGAAAGGTATCGAAATGTATATTCCAACATAGGTAATAAAAACGGTTTATCGTGATTAAGTCATAAGGTACAAGTGTTTATCTGGGCAATAACTTCATGCTTGCTTCAATTCTACCTCAGTTACATCCTAACGTGATGCCGTGGCAGTTCTAATGATTAATGAATGCATTTTAATTACGCTTGTTGGAAAAGTTACATCTCCATCTTTCACCTAAGCCTAATTACATCCATTGATCTTAATTAGAATGGCTACTCCAGCAGTTTAAAGATGTAATTGTGGTAAATAGATGCAAAAAGCACAGCAAAAACTCCCATAGCTAAGGTTCTAATTACTTTTTCCAAAATATACGTCTGCATCTTTAATCTAGCCTATTTATCGTAATTAGAATGGCTACTGCAGCACTTTAACGATTTGACTTGAAGCAAATAGACTCAAAATGCTCACGACTACAGCGTAGATAAACTGCCGTAGCTCAGCTTGCGCGGCCCCTCCCTCCCCCCGTTGGTTACGCCACTGGTTGTGCACCCCAGATGTAGGCCTGTAGGCATCCCCAAATACATTATGCATTTCTTGCCGTGAATTGATTTCCTTCTTGGTTCTTGGTCCATAAGCCTCCGTCTGGTGAGGATATTGCATCAGACAGGATACTAAAATGTGTGTGTGTATCGATCCCTTACCTTCCCGTCGATTAAATTATCAGGATACACCAATACGTCTTCACTGGTTATTCCGATTAAGTTCAACTGGGGAAGTAAATTAACAGTTCGTTCTGGATGCAGTGAACAAATCTGAGCTTGACGATGTTGCTCCTCGCGTAGAACTGCCTCTCCAACCAACTTGGCGACATTCGAGTTAACACCATTAGTTACAATCCACATCGGAGTTGTGTTAGCAGCCTGAAAAGAAGAAAAATCGTCAATATGAAAAATGTAATAAATACACACAAATCTCCCTTATTGCCTTATAGTGTCCGCGACCTATCTTGAGTTCTCCGCAGAACGAACACAGATAATCGACTGTACGTTTTTAGTAGCAGAGTGCCTTGTTGATATCCAAGATGGTTATAAAAACAATGGCGGCCGTCGGTTAAAGCCGCCTCCTCCAGGAAGACGTGGCCACTCAAAATACTCGCAGGACTCAAGATGCGCCGCGCACACAATAACCACTATGGCCACATCCTCCACTAGAATAAAGATAAATCACTGAACCCGTTATTAAGGTCACAACCGTGACCAGGACTTCATTCGACCGAATGTTCTCGGCCATAGGCAATGGGGAGGGAACACAAATCATGCACTTATAAGGCTCAACGAAAGAGAAATAAATAGACAAATCGCTACAAATGAAATATTTTCCTTAATACTTTTTGCAGCGATTTGTGTCTATTTGTGTCCATTTATTTCTGAGTGTATGATTTATATTCCCTCTCCCATTGGCTATGGTCGAGAACATTCGGTCGAATGGAGTCCTGGTCACGGTTGTGTGAAGTGTGTCTGCGTCCGAGTCATATTAATTCCAAGCTAATTGAATTAAGGTTTACCAATACCAGAAAACATTACTTAATAACCTAAACACAATGCAGCAAATCCATACATTATCCTCTCTTTGTCAAAGCGTCGAAAATTTTGCAAGCTAATTTGACCTATACAATACTGAAAACTGGCTTAAAACATTAAATACCCATGCGATTCCCTGTTTTTGTCATAAGCAGTTTTTTTTCCCTTTTAGGTTTAATTTTAGTTATGAGTCTAATGGTTGAATACATCAATGAGATTTCTCGTTGACGAGTACTGCAGCCACATTTTGGCATCAAAAACTTTACAGGAAAGCTTGTTCCTGCTCTTTCCTGTTTTAACTTCGATTCCGTTAAACTTTAAATGGGTTCGTTTTTGTTTTTTAACTGATGCAGTACAGCACGGGGCATAAACCCAAAAACGGTGCATACTCGCTTCTTCATATGTCCTTTTTTTCATTGTGTATGTAGCCATGGTTTTCAAGAACGTGTATCCGTTATCTGCAATACCTGGCAGCATCATAACACATAGGAATCACAAAATCATATTTAGTTCTGTAGGCTCCATTAAAACCATTTTATTACCTTTTGAGTGACAATAATAAAATTGAGCAGCGCGATTGCGTACTTGGAGCAGATACCCAAATGCAGTGTCAACTGCAACACACTTCTTACAAACCTATCTAAACATCAGCTCAAATGCAACCGCGCATTTACTCCTCACGTTTACATGTTTTTTTTTTGAAAATACAAGACTTGAAAGGCTTCTTCTGCGACAGAAGAACACTGCAGGTGAGCTACCTCTACACTCTTGAAGGGCAGCTAACAGAAACACTATCGAGTCATACAAAGATTTTCCGTCCAGTTATACAGAAAATTTCGCTGAGGCATAGGAGCACCTCCGTATAACTCGATAAGAGTGTTTCTGTTAGCTGTCTTCAAGAGTGAAGAAGTACCTTACCTACAATATTCTCATGTCACAGAAGAAGCCTTTCAATTCTTGCATTTTCCAAAAAAACAAAAAAACATGTAAACGTAATGAATAAATGCGCGGTTGCGTTTGAACTGATGTGCAGATAGCTAACAAGGAAAATAAACGGGTACCGCTAAACTGTATGCTTAAAGGTACCGCTGCATTCCACCATGTTAACATCTACTGTACGGGAGTTATTCTTCGCAGCTTGCTCTTTGGTGCCCAAGAACATGTATGGTCGGATGTCTTTATAAGCACTTGTTAATTGGCATCATCCTTTGCATGTTACACAGCTTAGCGATATGATGCATGGACGATGGTTCAACAAATAATAAAGCTGCAATTCTGTAGTTACGAGATCTTGAACGAAACGGCAATGGACATCCTCTGTGCTGCGAACATTTCGTAATTTTGTTACCTGGAAGCCGAAGCAACCTCTACTGATTCGTGGACAACCAATCTGATTCCATTGTTCCTCCTAGCAACAACGATGGCACTCTAATACTTCATTCGGATTCAACATGCACGACACATCCTTTGATGAAAATGGTTGTTCGACTGCCGCTATTTACGGACGTTAACGTTTTTTTGACCGGATTGGGTTAACCTGAAATACGAATTAACGAGTTATTAGTTTTGTAATAAAATTGGTCGCAGCCTCTTCGCATTAATGGCCAGCCAACGTAATAAGCTGGGTATTGTTCTTCGTGTTGTCGGTGTTAACTGTCCTCCTCGATCTTGCTGTACTGGTCAATCGTTTATGACGAAAGAACGTGTGACGAAAGAACGTGTGCGTGCCTAGCTCTGGTAACAGTAATAGGGATTCTTCATGCCAATGTCTAGCATACAAAACCTGCTGGGTATAGGTTCTTCGTGTTGTCGGTGTAATTGTCCTTCTTGATCCTGATGTAGTGATCAATTGTTTAAGACGAAAGACTGTGTGATGAAAGAACGTGTGCATGCTTAGTTCTGGTAACAGTAATAGGGATTCTTCTTGTCAATGGCCAACAAAAGAAACCTGCTGGATATGTTTTTCGTGTTAACCATGTAACTGTCCTTCTCGATTCTGTGGTAGTCAGCAATTTTTTAAGATTAAAGAATGTGTCACGAAAGAACGTGCGTATGCCTAGTTCTGGTAACAGTAATAGGGATTCTTCGCATCAATGGCCAGCAAACGAAACCTGCTGGGTATTGCTTCTTCGTGTTGTCAGTGTAACTGTCCTTCTTGATCCAGATGTAGTGATAAATTGTTCAAGACGAAAGAATGTGTGACGAAAGAATCTGTGCATGCCTATAGTTCTGGTCACAGTAATAGGGATTCTTCACGTCAATGGCCAGAAAACGAAACCTGATGGATAGGTTCTTTGTGTTGTTGGTGTGGCCTTCTCAATCCTGTGGTATGAGCAAGTGTTTAAGATGAAAGAATACATGACGAAGAACGTGCGTATGCCTAGTCCTGTTAACAGTCCGTCTTCACGTCATTGGCCAACTAACGAAACATGCTGGGTATTAGTTCTTCATGTTGTCGGCTAAGAATTAGCAAAACTAAACTTTAAAATGGAGCCACAAAGAAAACACGCGGCTGCAGAGACTACCTACTCCTATACACGACCGGTCTTATGTAAACTTCCGCCACTTTTTCAATGAAAATGTTGAGGCGCACACCTCTATCACTCACTGCAACAACGATCTCTATTAGCAGCTGTCCTTCTCGATCCTGATGTAGTGATCATTTGTTTAAGACAAAAGAATGCATAACGAAAGAACGTGTGTATGCCTAATTCTGGAAACAGAATAAGGATTCTTTGTGTCAATGGTCTGCCAACAAAACCTGCTGGTTATTGGTTCATCGTGGTTTTCGGTGTTAACTATCCTTCTCGGTCAATTGTTTAAGACGAAAGCATGTGTGATGAAAGAACGCGTGTATGCCTAGTTCTGGTAAAAGTATAGGGATTCATGTTAAACAGCGACACCACGGTACAGCAATGTTTCCTGGTGACGAGGTGTGACAAGCGACCTGGGCTTGAACTGATCAATTGCACTAATAAACATGGTTTCATTCAGTCCTTGTCACGAATCCTGAGCTATCCAGAGCAGCAGCTCAGCTGCAACATTGTCACAGGGATGTCCATTACTCTTTTATCGAAAGATGACATTTACCTTTAGCGACACCTGACAACGCATACCTTAACTAGCCCATCTTGTAAACTCTTCCAGTGACTGAGGTCATCACGGATAGTTTGTTGCATGCTGCTTATCACAACAACAACAATGGACGGACATGGCAATCGCCATTGGCAAGCAAGGACATTGACAACATCGTTAGGGTCTTCATTGTGATTCGCACGGATGTACGGCTTGAGCTGAAACAAGAAAAGAAAGGAAGCGTATGATAAAAGGAAACACCAACATAAGGTTAGAATTTGCACCCTAACACAAATTTTAGCGGGCTAAATGTTATGTCCCGAAACTACAAACAGTTACAGCAAAGCGAAAACACCAAAGCCTTACCTAAACACGAAAACAGGGATAAAATTGTAATTTCTTGATGCTTGCAAGTAAAAGATCACAGGGGTAAAAATCTAGTACACATTTATTGAAATAAAGATTTGAATACTTGTATCTCTAAAATTGTTGGTATTTTGAATGCATAAATAATGAAAAAAACATTCGTTTCACGCAGCAATTTACAGAATTTAGCAAATGTTCATTTTGGTTTCTTTCCTCTAAAAACAGGAGCGTCACAGTTCTAAATATAAAACTAGCTTAATATGTAACGTTTTTTACCAAAACAGCTTTGACGAAGGAAAACGTCATTTCAACAGTATGAGAGGAGGATGGTTTGTCAGATGTATCTGCGATACCCTCAACTTGCTCTGGGTGAGGATTTAGATATAAATATTGCATCTGTGGGAAAGCAAAGCGGGGGAAACCTGACAACATGCTCTGCTGGAGTGTGCAGCAGCAGCGCACGCGGGGGAAAGGGGATTAAAGGGCATTTACTTCTTGTCCTATAACAGCACTCCAAGGGTGCTGCAAAACATCAGGCCATTCCTAGGTGGCCTGATGGTTAGCGTGACTCTCTCAAATGCCACAGGTCTTGGGTTCGGTCCTGTGGCATCCCAGGCATTTACGGGACGAGAAGGGCCCTGGGAAGCCTAGTGCTCATGTCGATTGTGGCATGCGAAAGCTCCTAGGAATTTCCTATTGGAATTACCTAGCAAAATTGTACCCCTCTCCTTCTGGTGGCAGGGCTATATAGCTTGGAGGCAACAAACCTTCAAAGAACTCGAAGGAACTTAAGCGGAATTCTTGGTACCAATTTTTAATTAAGATTTTGTTTGCCGACTTCCCCGTCTCCCCCCTCCCCAACAACAAAGTTCCTGGGCACGGCACCTGTTGTGAATGACAGGGCCCACACAACGGGTGGGGGGGGGGGGGTCAGGTGGACCCGCTGTACCCAGGCCCGGCCACTCGAGGGGCCCGCACGGCCTACAAAAATTGTTTTTCGCAATTGTGAGTTTTGATGACTATGAGTAACATACTCGATTTGTGGGTATTGTGAATATTTTTATATTCCCTACAAACAACAACTACGGGAACGAGCAGGAGCACATACAGTGCGAGCTTGTCAGCTTGTTAGGCAGGGAAGCGAACAAACCTGATTAGACC
>JAHWFP010012658.1:44141-64418 GCA_023313725.1 Lithobius niger
ACAAACCTGATTAGACCGGATTAATAAATGAACCAACCCGTTGTGCACAATTGTGGCCGACGACTATTGTAACATAGTGTAACCTTTTTACAATTTCAGTCAGGAGAGGGGGTCCGCTGTTGTAGTTAGTCCCAGGCCCCTAACTTGGATGTGGGGGCCCTGGTGAATGAAATGGATGGACTACACAAGATTTTAGGCTAGGAGGGATGTTTTGGCACAAAGAAGCTGTTGACTATAGGCGGGTGATGGGGCAAACGAATTGCAGTAGGATGAGTTGACCATTGTTTGTATTGTTTTTTCCCCTTCTCGTTTTGTTTTCTGGCGTACAACAGTGGCTTTGGGAATTGTTAAGTCCCGCTACCATTAGGGCAGTGTACCCTCAGCAGCCTCTCTTATGTACAGTACACAACGAGTGTTGAGCGTTCCTTTTGTATTTTAAGGATGTTTAGTGGAGTCAAGCGTTGCCACAATACATGTATTCAAAGCCGGTTTTGCTGAGTCCTGATAACAATTTTTAAAAGTTGTTAAAACTGCTAAAAAAAACTTAAAGCGACATTATTACCTCGGTGTCAAAGTAGTCATGTTTGAAAGTAATATGTCCGCTTGGCAGAGTCCTAGTGGGAGGAGATCCAACACCAATTTCCGTGTACTGGTAGTTGGTGGCGGCTGTGACGGTCAAAGAGGAGGGATCAAGCTGGAAAACAAAACCACGCTTGTGAGCATGTTGGTCTCGGCGTAAGCAGACAACTGAAAATGGCGATTGGTGATTAACACTTAAAGACACTTAAAGAATGTATTTACACAAATAGCAGATCAAATTTCAAAAATAAAAATGACAAATTACAGCCATAAAAAACAGGGGTGGGGGGGGGGGGAGGAAATGACAAACAAAACTGTTACTAACTGTAACGGCAAACAAAAAAAATCACAAAGAGGAACAAAAGAACACACTTTTTAAAGGGGAGAAAAAAGTTTAAAAAAGGACGAGAGAGAAAAAAAGGGAGTTAAAGAAAAAGAACAAAAATAGGAGGAACATACAAAATAAAGATGAAAATTAAAAAAGATATAGATAAAATTAAAATTAAAATTCGAGAGTCTTACACTGTTAGGTAATTTTCTAACATTTTCAGAAGATTTACAAAATTTAAGTTGGTTTTAGAGTCATCACTCTACGAGTTTGTTTAAGTTGAGAAATTTTGAATTTTAAAAGGAGTAGTGAAGGCTTAATATTAATAATAATGATATATAAGTTTGTTGCAAACACAACCGGAATGGCAAGGACCTGGTGGACACTAACTGCCATCCGAAGTTTTAAAAAAAATAAAAAATTGTAAAATTTAAAAGTTTAAAACGAAGACGGTTGCCCGGCTGTAAAGGAAGGGTTGATGGTATAGGGTTGGGGTCACGAATGCCTTACCACCAAGGTTAGACCTACCAGGGACACAATGGTCCCCAATGGCATCGCCAAACGTGAGGGATAGTGAAGGGAAAAATCCGTACCATTGTCAATGTTTAAAAAAAAAATTTAAAATAAATAAAATAAAATAAATGCATTGCAGTTTAAAGCCTGGCCTAAACCAATTGTCAATCATAATCAAGATAAAATCAAGCTTAGTTTTTGCCAATCTGCACTGAAAATGGCCCATTTAGCAATTAGCAAATAAAAATCAGCAACTGTAGGATGGCTGGAATTACAATTAAGACCAAAAATAATAGCTTCAGTGGTCAGTGGAAAACCTGCCATTTGACCACACGGGCCAACCCACCACTTTTCGAAGTCGTTCCAAAAATTTTTGACATTGCTGCATTTTACAAAATAGTGAGCAATGTCCTCTTCCTGCAAACATTCAGCACAGTTCGGAGAGTCAGCAGCTGGTCAACAGTCTTCTTGATGTAAAGGTAAAGACAGGTAAAGGTAAAAGTAAAGACAGGATGTAAAGACAGGTTGTCACCTAATGAAGTGTCTAGAATCCAGCACCATCTATCACTTGCTTGCAGCAGGCGAAGGAAAAATGCACAAACACAGTTCTTTTAGAAAAAACGACAAGCCACATGCCTCCTTAAACAGTGAGTTAAAGTTTAGGGCCACCACGCGCACAGCGGCCAGGTCGCTGCGGCCAAAGAGAATGCTTACGGTGTATGTAGCAACGCGCACTTGGCCGCAGCTGCCAGCCTGTCGCCGCGGCCACTGGGATCTCGGGCGGCATGCAGGCAGCCACAGAACGACCATACTTGCTCCAGGTTTATTTTTCACCACGTGATCGAGAATTATCAATGAAAAACGGACGTGGCCGCGCGGCCCATCGCCGTATTTTTTGGCCGCCACTACCACTGGCCGTGCGACCTGGCCACTCAGTGCGCGGGCGGTCTTAGCACGTTGGAGCAAGCTTAAGTGTTAAAGATGTTACAGCCGCTAAATGGCGCCACGTTAGATTCTTTAGATTTTCTATTAGTGACAACCTGCCTTTAAAGGGCTATTGAGTTATTTTTACTTGTTTATTACAATAATGGTCCTTTTTATTCTAGTTAATCCAAAAAGAACAATTTAAATTCTTTGTATAAAGCATTTTATACAATAAAAAGAAACACTTTGAGATTTAACAATTTTAGTACAATTTTTTGCCACTTTGTCCGTCCACCCGTCAGTCCGTCGCCTTTTTCAACTCCGGAAAGGTACCAAATAAAGACAGACGGTTTTCACGATTAGATTCAGCGTCCAAAAATTAGTTAGATTGAATACAACAAAAACCGGAAGTAAGAACGGAAGTAGCCCGAACGTGGCGGAAGTGTATGTTAGACGATTGTGACTAGATAGTCTCTGCCCCCGCTTGTTTTCATCGTGATTTCCAGCAGGAACGATCTGAAGGCTTTTATTTTACTTGTCGATTTAGGTTATGTGTTTCCGGGGTGTTTTCAAAAACTGATCTACCTAACTCGGATTACGACGGATTAAAGCCCTCTCCAGACCAAGGCTACCTATACGTAAAGGCTTAATGCTCGGTTTCACCAAAAGAAAATCATCCTTTTTCAAGAGTCCAATAAATACAGATGCAAACTTATTTACGTTTCCTTTTGGACGTATTTACGTTTCCTACTGCTGAGGCCGTGTCAGTATGGCTCAGCGGTAAGACTTCGGCCTTTGGTTTCAAAGGTCGTGGGTTCAATTTCCCCGCTCAGTCAGTCTGACATATACGGCCAAAATGCAACGTACATAAGTTTCCATCTGTATTTATTTGACTCTTGAAAAAGGCCGTGTCAGTATGGCACAGCGGTAAGACTTCGGCCTTTGGTTTCAAAGGTCGTAGGTTTGATTCCTCGCTCAGTCAGTCTGACATACAAGTCCAAAAGGCAACGTAAATAGGTTTGTATCTGTATTTATTAAAAAGGTACCGTCATACGCTCATTTAAAGGTGAAAAGGTAATGGCATAGCGGCAAATGCGTGTGGTGATTTTCGAATTCAAAGTGATCTCGGGAGCCCTCTAATAGCCTGAAATGGACATGCTTTGGATTTTCTAAAAGGTGGTGAGCTATTCTTTCCATCAACCCTAACCGAAATCGTTTAACTTTGATATGGACCGTCCGAAGCCCACTTAAAGATGAAGAGGTACTGGAATATCGGCGAAAGCGTGAGGTGATTTTCGAATTCAAAGTGATCTTGGAGCCCTCTAATAGCTCGAAATGGACATGCTTAGGGTTTTTTGAAAGGTGGTGATCGATTCTTTTCACCAACCGTAACTGAATTCGTTTAACTTAGATACGGACTGTCCTAAGCCCATTTAAAGGTGAAGAGGTAATGGAATAGCAGCGAAAGCGTAAGGTGATTTTCGAATTCAAAGTGCTCTTGCGACCCCTCTAATAGCCCGAAACGGACATACTTAGGATTTTCTGAAAGGTGGGGACCTATTCTTTCCATATTGTTTAATTGTTTCGAAAAGCACTTACTGCTAACCTCTATAAGTGTTTTATGCAAGTAGTACTGTACGATTTTGTATTGATTTGCATACACCGTATTTTTTAACCACTTTCGGCTGACATATTTACATAAATTTAGTATCATTGTGCAGGTGGCTTGATTACAAACATGTTTTAATCATCCAGATGCTGACGTAACTCTTTGGAATCCGATAGCTCAGGTGAAAGCATAAAGGTATGTTTAATTTCATCGAAAAAATGGTCATATTGGAAAATTGGGGCTGGAAAATTCGGATGAAGTTTCTCAGATGTCTACCTCTGGATTTTTTAAAATCTATTATAATGTACCTGACCCCTGTAACAGGTTTCATCCGTCCACTCAAAAATTCCTACTGGGGTATAGGCCAGGGACTGGATCAAATCCCCTGATCTGGCTTAAACGATTGCTTCTGATATGCCTGTGCATGTTGCACCCAAATTACGTCTCATGCAGTTAATCACGAAACTGAACAAACCATTCTCGCTGAGGTGGGTTCGTCAAGATGAGCGCGTTTGCGCAACGGTGTATGACCGTTTCGCCGAATCCACGCTCGCGCTACTCGAGCCGGCCAATAATCGCAGCCGTTGGTTAAAAATCGATAACCGCTCGATTTTAACCAATAACTATTACTTAAGTTTAGGTTAGATTACCACAAGTAAGAGTAAAGTCATCTAGAGCTTTTACCAGCGTTAAAATACGTGCTTTCAGATCATCTGTAAAGACATAACCACCTTACAGACGAACTAGTCGCCACTACTTGTGCTTCCCTGCAATGCAGACTTCATTGCAGCATCATTCGGGATATGGGTGTTTTCAATGTGCAGGGCAGTGCAGTGACCACAGCTACATCCACAATTTAAACACAATTCAGAAATTTGTAGCTTAACTTATACCTTCTCACTAAAATCGAGCATCCTACGCGAAAATAGCTCTTGCAACATTGACATAGGTTTGAGTGAATGTAGCAAAACCGTTTCTCACGAGGGAAAAATTGGGAAAATGAATGCCTTTGCAACATTTTCACGCGTCTGAAGTAATGTTGCAAAATCGAGGTCAGGAAATACAGGAAAGCCAACCGGGAAAATGTACGTTAGAGTTGGTTTAGTTTTATGTATGGTAGCAACAGCGAGTCAAACCGTACATTTCCGTCCAATATCCATCTTCTGGCTTAAAATGTTTTATTCCTAACACTATACGCAAGTTCGTTACTGCTACAGGTGAAATACTGAAAGTCAGCTTTAACATTCTCATGAACGTTATCCTTCTGGTAAATTGGACCATCAGGATTAACAAGATAATGTGGAACAGTTACTTGTTGACCAAAGATCGGGGACAAGGAAGAAGAGGTTAGTTTCCGGTACCTGATAATCATGAAACTGCCAGAAGTTTCTGTCAGATGCCGAGGTTCTTCTCGTTGACTTTCGGTTGTCGTACGTCATGGCAGTAAGGTTTACCATGAGGCATTGAGAAATTTACCAAACATTGATCGTTCCTATGTTTATATGCGTCCGTCTGATCTTCACCATAACAAACAACATCTTCGCTTATTGTTACGGATAAAACTGATAACTTATTCAGTAATGGATAATGACCGAAAACAGAGGGCAATCTTAAACAATGCACGAGGGCGCGCAGCGCCCGAGGGTAATTGTTTAAGATTGCACGAGGTTTTCGGTTATTATCCGTTTTAATGCCTGTTTAAGCCTCGCACAGGATCGCTGTTTAAATCATGCACCGTTCCAAGTACAGATCCACAGTATTGTTGTTACTGACGCACTTCGCCATTGTTACCTCGCAGAAGCATTGTTACTCGATTCCAAATGGCTCCTTCACCCAAATGGCTCCTTCACTCGATTCCAAATGGCTCCTTCCCTGCAAGGTCGCAAGGTCTGCGGCCTTGCAGTGCTGGAAACACCGGTTCTCGTCAGATCCCCGAAGTTAAGCAGCATTGGGCTGGATTGATACTTGGGTGGGTGACCGCCTGGGAATCTGGCTGTTGCAGACATAGGGCCTTAGGGCTTCGGGCAGATGACCAGGAGTGGTTAACGCTCGTTAAACCCTTTTTTTTTTGGCTCCTTCACCCAATAGAGCAGTGACATTTGCCGCCGTATTGGCACCAGTTTGGGTTTTGGAGGGCATAACTACAAGGTGCACTACATAAAAATGGAGGGAAAAAAACGGAAGAGCGGATTTCTTAGGCTTAAAATAACGTTGTTTTCTCCAACAACAAAAATCGCGCATTTTAGGTCTAAGAAATCACTCTTCACAGCATCGGCTTCAGTATGACGCCCTTCTGTTTCTATCTGTAGTGCCCCTTGCAGCTAACCCATTAAGGCTCCAGCATAGAGTTATATACAATAATACTACGTCGTGTCACTGCTCTATAACGAGGATTTCGCTTAATATGGGAAAATTAAAGTAACGCATTTTGACTGCGTGGGCATTTCCCATTTCTCTCTCTGTTAGTGGTTTGTTTCCCGTAGTGGTATGCTGGTTTACAAATTTCTGCAAAACTCGAAATACAAATAACCTATCAATTACTTTTTGTAATTTTTTTTTTTTTTACCTGAACATTTCTGGGGACTGAAAAGCCAAAAAGGACTCTCATCCTTCGTCAGCAAATCGATGCCAGCCGGAGTAGTATGAGAGACTAACACCCTCCTTCAGCAGTTATGGAATCTATGCTGGCGTATTATGGAGACCTCCCCCCGTGATGACCGCCCATACCAGACTTCTTTCTTCTACTAAAAAGTCTAAAAGGTACATAATCTAGTCGTTTCATTTATACGAGCATCAGTTTGCTTTAGATGACATAATGCACCAAAAAATAAAAATAAATTAAAAATCAAAAATAACCAGCCATTCATGCAGACGCAAGTAAGCGAGATTTTGGGGTGTTGTAAATGAATAACTTATCTACTAGCCTATGTCTTGGAAACCATTTGCACAAATAAGCCTACAAAACTGTCCGCATTCACAATAAATATATTATGTTATTTAAATTAATTGTACGCATATCATTGTAACCTACATTACACTGAACTTCAACTTCAACTGAACGTGTTTGCAAAGAATAGTGAGAAGAGCCATCTGGATATTGCCCTCCTGACGAAGGGCAATATCCACAACAATGGACAGGTTAACGATTGTTGCAGGAGGGAACATTCTTGCTCAAACAGGCATTAATGCGCAATAATAGCCAGTCGGTTGGCATTGTATGGCGTTTTCGGTAATAATCAAGTTGTACGAACCAACAAACAAAACAAATAAAATCTTAACCCACAAAACGGTAGTTGCCACTCTTTTGCCAGGGCTGGCCCAAATATGCTTTAAACAATGCTTTAACAATGATAAAAACAACAATATTTTTTCGGCAGAAAAAGAAAAAGAATTTATCGGAGGAAACAATGCAGAAGCAATGGTGTAACAATAATGCTGTACACAACAATGTCTTTACAAACATGCGTTGTACTTGGTTTCATGAAGTCACGTAATCGGGCGTGAGTGAAAAAGACGAAAAATATATCTGTCTGCTCACGGGTTACAGGACTTTGAAAGACACAAAAAATGCGCAGTCGGATTCAGTGCGGGGAAAAAAACCAGGCCACAGGACGTGAAAGTCTTTCTGCTTCGGGGTAACGGAAATGAATGAAGGATGGTGGAATGAGTCACAGGATACATGGATTGAGTGAGCGAAGCAACCTTAGCACAATTACCCCTCTTCAAGAACCTGCATTATTTAAATTACACATTTTACTGTTATGGGGCAGCTGTGCTCCTACATTTGCCCGCCTTCATATAGGCTATGCAGAAATGTCTTCTCCATCTGGCATTGTACTTAGTTTCATCAGGGGTAGCATAAATATTAGGGGACGTGTATATAATTCGCTCCTGATATTAGTCAAAATTATACAAAAAATAAAAACAAAAATATAATTTGCTTTTAGTATTACTTTTTGTTGTTGGGCGTGTGAGGTCATCAGTAACATCCACCTTTCTCACTCTTGGTAACATCAATCACAAAAAGACCTTTTTGATAAATTGGTTAGGTCGCCAGAATTATGAAAAAACGTCGTGTTATATTAATTGGGAAAGTGTGTCTCGTTATAGTCCCTTGCCCAATGCGTAGGTGAACTCCCTGACGGATGCCCAGCTCAGTCGCTCCGTTGCCTTCATAATCTCTCCATTCACCCACCAATGTTCACCCACTAACATTCGTTGGTAATTCTTCACGAATTTTGAAACAATATGTCACACAATATGTTGCTGAAGTTCTTTTTTGATTCATGTTCAGTCCATCACAATAAACCTGGAACAAGTCGATTTGAGAATGTTCTTGGTTACAATCACAACTGTTCAGACGGACTCCGTTCTGGAGAGCTTTATAGTTGACCCATGTGGTTATGGAAGCTCACAAAACACTTTTTTCTTGGTCTTATGAATATGAATACGAATATGAATATGAAAAAAAAAAACAGCACTAAGCAGGCGATGATGGAAGAGAGCACGATATCTCATCTCTGTTTGAACTGCAGAACCTATGTTGCTTCGATGGTGTGTTAAGGCAGTTTGTTCTAAGTGTTAACCACACGGAAAGGAAGTGTGTTTTCGCGAAGGAACGTGTTGCATCTCTTCTTAAAGAGTTTGCCCCATTGTTCCGAGTGGCAGAGCTCGCAGAGAGGGTGAACCATTCCTTGGCTGTAGGATCTTCACCATTGAGAATCTTGAAAGTGAAAATCAGATCACCTCTGATATGCCGGTAATTTAGTGTTGGGAGCTTGAGGGTAGCAAGCCGGTCGGGGTAGGACGCATTTTTGAGTCCTACAACTAGTTTAGTGGCACGTCTCTGGACACGTTCCAGCTTGTCACGGTCGTCTTTAAAACTAACCCGCCATGCTTGACCTGCATACTCCAGAATGCTGCGAACTTTGCTGCGGTACAGCATGAGGAAGGTCTACCTCGGGAGAGTTGAGAAGGTGGTCCGGATGATGGCGAGGGCCCCAAAAGCCTTAGCCACGGCAGCCTGAATGTGTTTGGAGAAATTCAGGTTGTGGTCAATGACGATGCCAAGATCTCGTTGTGAACTCTTCTCTGTCATTGGCGTTCCTGGGCTAAGGTGATAGTCAGCCTGGTGATGTTGGGTGCCAAAACTCAAAACTGCACACTTACTCCCGTTAAGGTACATGTCCATGACTTGTGTCCAGGACACCATGTTGGAGATATCGGTTTGGAGTTTCGCAGTGCTAGCGAGATCGTTTGAGACGGCGAAGATTTTGGTGTCATCAAGGAAAATACAATTGTCACTTTGAAGACGTTCGTACAGGGTGTTCATGAAAAGATTGCAGAGGAGTGGACCAAGGACACTCCCCTGTGGTACTCCACTGACTACTTCCACTGAGGCAGTCTGGTGCCGTTTGGTGAGGAAAGACGTAAGCCATGCGAGGAGTGCACCAGAGCCTACATCACTGAGAACTCTCAGAAGTTTGGTGTGAGGTAAGGGGTCAAAAGCTTTAGCTTTAGATGTTAGGAGTTTTTTAATTCATGAAAAGCTTTGAATTTTACTTTTCTTTTGTCACCATAAATGCATACGCGCAGGGCCGTATAAGTGAATCCACTTATATGGCCCTGCGCATATGCATTTATAAGCTCCTGGTTCGACGCACCTAAACTTACCCAAACAATCTATCCACTTGTGCTAGTACCCGAGGACTACTTAAAATATACTTGCTATCAGAAATAAAACAACAGAAAAAAACAAATTGCACACCTGAATGTATGCCTAATTACACGTGGGATCGGACCGGGGACGAATTGTCCTGTTACCGTCTCCTAGAGATGATCGGTCGTCTCTGAATTCGTCGCTAGAATCACCGACCTAGCTTACATCCCAAATGGCCTTGACGAAGTTCAAAAGGCAAGAAATAGTTCGGGACTGATGTCCATGTTGGTACGCCCCACTCTTCCTGCGAGCAAAGAAAACGAGCTGCTGCCATAAACGCAGTTTACCATATATCGTCCTAGCTGCTACGTGATATTGGTTTGCTCTAAGTAATTGTACTGTGTTATCTCTGTGTAGTGTGTAATCAAGATCCCGTCCCTGGGCTATTTCTCACTTTTCAGTTATTTGTGTTGACCATATACATAAACGATCACTTGGATCACTTGGAAAAGTTAGCTTCATAGACGACGGGTAACTGTAAGTTTCTAGTTATGCTTTTTGGGGCGCAGTTCCATATACGACCACCAATCAACCGGGGTAAAGTTTTACACATACATTCGAAATAATCGTCTTGCTGCCAATTCCTGCTCAACAAAATTAGCAGGAATTTAAGCTCCTCGACCATACAAGCACACACCTAAGTTCCTAACATCGACTAAATTATGACTTTTGATGGATAACACTTCGCTACGTACAACTTTACCCTTGTCTAACTAGCACGTACATTTTTTTTTTGTTTTGTTGGGAGGGGGGGGGGGGGCTATTTATTCCCGCACCACTGCGACACAGCCTTTGAAAGAACGGCCTTGGTGGTCGTGTGTGGACTGTAGGCCCATCATCTAGTTAATTTTTTCGTGGACTGAACATTGTTTTTCACTTTTCTCTGTAGTTTGTTTCTTGAGTTGGAATTCATATTGCTTATTTAGTATATTGCTTAGGAGGCCTCCAGCTCTCCATACGATTTTTTTTTTTTTACGGAATTCTGTGTACTTACCATCATCTCAAAACTGAAAAGTGTAAACATTGAACAAAACTGACGTAAGAGACTTGTACGGCGTTACAAGCTCGAAACACATTAGCTGGTCTCGTTCTTAACGCTTGTTTTATTCCTCGACGCCGTAGATTCAACCAAATGTCGGCTACTAAGAACTAGTTTTTACATTAATTTGCTGTTAAATGAATGTTTTTTCTTTTATTTAGTTTTTCCATTTCTCTTAAAATACATTTTCTTTCTTTGTCCTGCATGATGTACAGCTGTACTTCCTGTTTTTTTTTTTAAACTTTGTCACTTTTCTGCTGCAGTGGGCAAGACCTAATTACTTTCAATCCTGGGCAGACTGGACTTTTTCAATAAAGTTAATGTTACAAAGCACTGAGCTTACTGTAGCTTCAGTTTCCAAACTTTTTATTTCGAGCTTAACATTAGTTCGTTTTATAGTTTTACTGCCAAGAGTTGTTGAGCATCAAGAATGGTCTAAAGTGTATGGAACTCCCTTAATTACTTCATCCAAAAGACTTTTCTGTATTACCATTTAATCCAAGTCACTGTTTTTGCTCATTTTTAAATTACCAGTTCTGTACACGACCACTGCCAAGTGTTCCGAGCCCCCCCCCCCCTGCTCCCCCAAAAAATGTTCTTTCGTGCAAAAGTATGGATCGGCCGATATGACTTTTTACCGATACGATACGATATCGATGAAGGGTAAACTGACCGATACGATACCGATAATAATAATAAAAAAAAAATACAACTAAAAGTTTAAATTTCATACAAAAAAGTGCAACTTCGATTTCTGGTTTTGCATGGGTTCCAACTGTTGAAATTATCCACAACGTCTGTGTAGCAATAACAGCATTTTTACTCTTATTCCTACTTATGGCTTCAGTTCATTCATCTTCTCAATTAGATTTTAGTTGGTTGATGTAAAACTTAAAACATTGGAAGTGTCACGTGCTACATTTTCATTACAAACTGAGCAAATGGCTTTGCTTTTCTCACTTGGTTATTGCTTTTGCTGTGCTTGGTGTCAGTTTTGCAGGGAGGATTGTTGCGTTTCTTGGCATAACAAATATCTGTATCGGAAGCCTTATAGTGGTCCGATACTGATATGGCAAAAATGCAGATAAATACAATTATACCGATACCGATATCGGACTATCCCTATGCAAAAGGTTAGTCATCATAGGGCTGTGGAGAGTCAGCATTAGAAGTCGACCGAACTTCGGTTTCGGCACCGAAACCGACAATTTTCTGGTTTCGGTTTCGGTTCTGGTTTCGGCCAAAAAATTATAGGTCAGTTTTGGTTTTGGCCGAAACCGAATAACTAGTTTCGGTTATGGTTGAAGACTATGCTGCAGTTTCGGTAAAACCGAAACCAATTCCCCTCCTGGCAACAATCAATTTCTGCGTGGTCTAACTAGGCCCAGGGCACCGACATCCAGGAGGTGCTATCTCAGATCCTACTTTATTCTGCCATGCCCATCAATAATAAATACATTTTTTTCAATCCATATTTAATCATATTTATAATGGCATCGGTGCACTGCAGAAAATTTATGCTTTAATTGTCTTTATTTACGTTTTCAAGCAAGTCTTATAGTCATTGATTGAAACCCTTTCTGGTGTCTGGATTTCCCTTACTGACACGAGTTAATCGTTAAAAAAAAACTAGCAAGCAGAAATAAAATGCAAACGAAAGTCATGAATTATTTTCGCAAGATTGACATTTTTTTTAGAGGGGGGGGGGGGGGGGCGAATGGCGCGCGTGGATTTAATTAGTTTAGCGGCAGAAAAGTCTAGTCTATGTCTATGGAAAACCATTCATTCATGGTTTAATTATTTTATCTTTACTTTTTGTCTAATTATTAAAAAGTGATATTATTAAGGTTAGGTTTTCGTTCCAGTTTTGGTAGTAGTTTCAGTTTCTGCCGAAACCGATTTAATGGTTTCGGTAGTGGGTTCGGTTTCGGCCAAAAGTGAATTGCCAGTTCCGGTAGGGATTTTGGTTTCGGCCGAAACCAAATCTCCGGTTTCGGCCGAAAGTGAAAATCTTGGTTTCGGTCGACCACTAGTCAGCATAACAAGAATTACTAATTTTGTCTAGAAAGACGCCATCCTGTGCATCTAGGAACATCTCCAAGTTGGTGGAGGCAGCTGCGGTCCCTTTCAATATTGAAAGTAGAAAGTATTGCTGAACTAGTCAAAAAATTGCAGATTGAAAAAACCATGAAAATTTCAAAAAAATCACTCCAGGGCAATTTTCTAGGTCAGCCCTTGTGTGTAAAATGGGGCCCCCACATGCATTGGACCATTTATTTATATATCATGTTGTCCATAGAGCATATGGTGGCAAGGCCAAACAAAAAAAAAAAAAATTATTTGGTTTGCGTTACCCGACCGACCCTATATTTACGAGCCGACCCTAAACATTTTTTTTTCTAAGGAAAAAAAATCCCCTCCTCCATCCTACTACACAAAATGGGTCAAATGCTTCCTGGAAAAAGGAAAAATGTTGCTCCATGAACTTTAATGAATGAAACAAATAATAAATTACATTTTTTTAAAGTAAGATTTTCTGATTTAGTAAATAGTAACCTAAAAAAAAAGTGTAAAAAAAACTTTCTGACCGACCGACCCTATTTTTTGGGTGACGCAAACCAAAGAATATTTTTTTGTTTGGTCCAACCTATTTATAACATCCATTAGCATCAGAATAATGTTTCTAGTTGTCGTACCGAAAATATAGATTACCTGTAAATTTATGCATTCCTTCCCTGAATGCTTTCTATCCCTGGAGTTTCAAAATGGTGTAGAGCCAGCCAGCTGCATAACCCCCACTACACATGTGCGTACGAGGATCTCCCTATAGACTAAAAGCGTACAGGCGAGGCTGCCTGTCATCTTTTCCCTTCCAGCATAGTTAGTAGGGCCATGCTTCCGTTTCCTCTCCCGCCTTCAGCCTGCTCCTCTTCAGCCTTCAACCTTTCGCTCAAGATTCAAGCATTCACCCAAGCTAAGTCCTTGACGTTCGCAATATCAAAGGGAACTCCGAACGAAAAATGATCATTCCTTTCGCCCAGAAGCGCATCACCTGTTTACCCTGAAAATGTTGTCAGCCCGTCGCCTTCGTTCCATCGAACTCCTCCTCCAGTGGTACCCTCGCCTTCGGCATCACCTCTACCAGTGGCCGGCTTTCGGTGCATTGCACCATCCGGAAAAGCAAAAAAACCAAACATAAGAACAAGCCTTCGCCTTCATGGCAGTCGCATCGTTTGTCTCCCGACGACCCCCTCGACCTTCCGGCACGTTCGTCTCATTGATTCTGCAGTCCTTTAGTTCCTGCTCTCTCACTTGGACAAATTCATGCATTAATGGACTGTGCAATTTGTGACTTTCACTACAAACATTGACCTTCCGATCTTGCTCCCCTTTCGTCCTCCCACAGCAGATCCTACACAAAAGAATGGATCTTCAATTCCACTGATTCTTTCCGGAAGTGATACCGTCCTCATCACCACAGCATGTGAGACAACGCCATTGCCCAAGCCAGACAGCTGAAACTTCCGATGTTAACCCTATCTTTCATCGATCTACTACTTCACCCAAACCACGCCGTCGCCATTACGAAGACACCTTTGTGTCCGACAGCGATTTAGACACTGCATCGGCACTCAACAACTCTCTTCGTCGCAGTACCACACATTCGCCACAAACCTCTTCAAGGGACCCCCACGAACCAGAAAGCTTCCCTTCCACGCTCACTTTAACAAAAATGTAACTATTCCACTTTGGGAACTCCTCCGAAAGGTTGAAGAAATTATTCCAGACTGCTTCCTTTACAAGCCTTCGCCTTCGGATTCTGAACCGATCAAACATCGAGGCTTAACCACCGGCTTTGGCTACTGCGAACGGGACCGAACTCACAAACGTCGTGCCATGCTGGGACAATCAGCGACTCGCCTCACGACATTCCTTCACAACGATGGCCTCCTTCCAGGAAAGGATGAACCCCTTGAATTAGACAAAGACCCCCCACCACCTCTTCCAGGCCGTAAAAAGTGATTTTTTTTTACCCATCAGAGATGGATCGGCCAATCCTTGCAATTTTGAAATTTACCCACAGTCCGAATTTCTCACACCAGAAGCCAAAATGGATTTTGGGACAGCCTTATAAATTTCAAAGAAAATAATTGAGGTACCTTCGGCGAAAGCACCGAACTGGCCAGCAGCCTCCTGGTTCCCTATACTTCTAAACCTGCTTATCGACCTTCCAAGACGTCTACCAGATGTTCTAGATCTGCTTTCGCAAAGAAAAGGGACCCAGTTCCACCCAAACAACAGCGCTCTACAATTACACGGGTGATACTACTATCCAACTCTTCAAAGAAGCAGGAATTTTTGATGACGATGCCTCCAGAATCGCAAGCAAAGCCATCAGGGAATCGACTAACAAAATCTACGACAGCCATTGGAAATGATGGTTTTATTGGTGTAATGGAAGGAAAATCAATCCAGTCAATCCCCCTTAACAGAACTTTTGAATTTCTTAAATGACCTCTTCAAAGAAGACCTCAAAGGATCAACCATCCTTGTTTAGAGATCGGCACTAAATTCTGCTACAAACAATACACATTTCCTGGATGACTTTCGGATTTCAACCCTCATCAAATCATTTGAAGTCGAACGCCCATCTATCATCGCACGTTCTCCGACTGGGACATATCCATTGTCCTGAACTCATTGACGAAGGCCCTTTACGAGCCTCTCCAACATTGCCCCATCAACGTACTCACTCGCAAGATGGTGTTTCTAACAACGTTGGCAGCCAGTCTCCGTTGCAGTGAAGTCCAAGCTCTCTCGATCGACCCCACCGACTACTTCTACGGGAATTTCACCACCATTCACATGAGACCAAGAGCCAGCCACCTTTCGTGCCAAGATCCAGGAGCCCTGCGAACCATTACAACCAGTTGTCATTCCAGCGCTCACAAACATAATCGGTGATGAACCCGGACGTCTCCTTTGCCCTGTACACACATTACGCTTCTATATTAAAAGGACGGAGAACAATGAATTTCAGAAAGGTCGGAACCAACTTTTCCTCCCCTTCAGAGCAGACTTCAGTGAGGCATAAGCAAGAATGATTGCTTCCTGGATCAAAACTGTAGTCATCAATGCCTACAACGACCTCGACATCGACTGTGCTGACAACAACATCAGGGTGGCAGCCCACGAACTAAGGGCGATCTCAGTTTCTTGGGCTTTTCACATCAATATCACCATTTCTGAAATCCAAGCCGCCTCCTGGAGAAGCCAAACTGTCTTCACAAGTCGCTACTTCATGTAGATGTCAACACAGGCAGATGGACTACATCGTCTGGGACCCATTGTCACAGCTAGACATGTTGTCCAACACCCCTTAAGAACTGAAAACAGACGTCCAAGACCGATGTCCTAGAAGCACGTGTACTGAAGCAGAAGCAAGACCCATCCTTAAACAAACGACCACTTTCAGGGCCACCACATCCTACGAAAGAGATCCAAATCACTGTTTTCTGTTTTCAACAAAGTGCGAAGTGTTTTTACTTTTTAAGGGTGCCAGCTTGTAACCCTAGTGTCAGTGGAAAATCCAGATTCCACGTGACATACAGATCAGTGGTTCCGCAGGCTAGCGGGAGTTTAAACGTCGGGAAGAAGATCGGTGCTGTGATGTGACTTTTAATTTATTTTCGTGCACAACTTCTGATGAAGGTGAAAGGAGACTCACCAAAAATTCAAGTGTAGGACCTTTTTGTGTTCTTTGGGGGTGGTAAATGTGTTTTTGTTGTGGTTTTTAAGGAACCCTAGTGTAACTCTAGGTAGTGCTCACTTCCAGCATTGATGAGGTTTCTTGTAATTTGCATAAATTTACCGGTAAATTTAGTGGTCTATATTTTCAGAATGGCAACTAGAAACGGCAAAATACTGGGTGCCACCGGGTATATACATTACATGTACCCACACTACCTTCCCTCTTAAGCCACCACTATGACATATTGAGAGGCAAAAAGATGACAGGCCACCTCGCCTGGACGCATTTATTGGGGGACCTGCGCACACGCATGCACAGTGGGGGGTTACGTAGCTGGCCGGCTCTACACCACTTTGAAACCTCCAGGGATAGAAAGCATTCAGGGAAGGAATGCATAAATTTACAGGTAATGTATATTTTCATGCTTAGGCAATACAAAGCAAAATTATGCGGTGGTACTCGGTATTTTGACATTTTTGCAGAAGTCAGAGTTGTGTTGGCAGACTAAATTCGATTCCTGAACCTTTTTCTTATTTTTTCAGGTTGCTACAAGACCTAATGTTGGATTGAAAAAAATATGACGTCCATGTTTCGACAGCACATTTCTCTGATTTTCGTTGGAGTTGGAGGATGGCTAGGAGGAAGCATTTATGAAACTTATAAAAACAATTCACGAACTGTGTTTAATGCAACTTTAGTTCCCAAACCGATTGGCTCTGAAGTTGTGCCTGTTGAACCGCCACCGTCGGCTAATCGATCTAGTCAGATCATGAGGTTCGGGTTCCCTGGATTTGACAACATCCGTTCCTTCGATGACTACATTTTGTCATATGATAGAAGGACCCGAACAGCACATTGGGTGTTTGAACATCTGACTCGTGAGAAAGTAAGCAACAAGAATTCTGTTGATCGGAATTTGTGCCAATTTCAAGAGGATCAAACGTTTCACCCATTTTTCCGAGCTACAAACAATGACTACAAAGGTAGCGGCTTTGATAGGGGACATCTGGCTGCAGCGGGTAATCATAGGGTTTCACAGACTCATTGTGACCAGACGTTCTTTTTAAGTAATATATCTCCACAGGTGAGTTAAAAGTTGATGAATACCATGTGCTAAGTAATAGGTGGTATGAAAAACAATTTCCAAGTGATGCCAGTAATAATTTTGATATGGTACAGTCAAAAACCCTTTACAAAAAGAACTGTTAGTGGTAAATCACTCATTTATAGCAAAAAAAAATAGGTTACAAGGAAGGAAACGTCCCATGGCTTTCATTATAAAGTGTTTCAACTGTATTCACATAATTATATACGATTTTTTAAAACTTTGTTAACCTATACTTCCACCTTAGCTGCGGGTAAAGCTTTATCGGGTGTGTAATAATGTAGCCTATAATATAAAACGTCATAAAAATAGTCTTAAAGGTGAGTCTACCTACAAACTGGTCATCGTGGTCCCAGTTTTAAGTCTAATTTTTTTTGAAGTTTTATATTGTTAAGTAGAAAATTTCAAGGAACTTCTCATTTCTGCATCAACGGGAAAAAAAATAATGCGTCTTTAGATTAATCCGTGATTAGTTCCAACCCCCTCACACCAACCATTTAACGAATTCATAAATATGTATAACCCTACAAGAAAGTATCCTAGAACTACTACTTCCATCGATAAAATAACTCTACACTACATATACTATATTTGTAGTGTATGTAAAGATCAGTGGTCGCTTGAGACTTATTGCGTGGTGTGCCGCTAGATGCCACCACTAACCCGGGCACTTGGTGCTTGCATATTGGGCATGTCTGTGTAGGTAATAAAGGATTCCAAGTTACTACAACGCAGCGTATGGACGTGTCGTCATTTTACTATAAGTATATTTGGAGTAAAACACAATAGATGTCAACCCAAATATATTATACCAACCATTTAACGAATTCATAAATTTTTACAACCCTACAAGAAAGTATCCTAGAACTACTACTTCCATCGATAAGATAACTCCACCTTAATTTAAGTGTCGACTTCTCATTATAAACATTTAACTGCTGAAAAATGCATGTCTTGCATAGACTTGGATGGTTGTTGATTAGACTGTTGAACTCAAGTAAATGATTGTAATGTGTATGGTTTCAGGTCGGACCTGGCTTCAACCGTGGCATATGGAACACATTAGAGAAGTATGCCAGGTACCTAACGAAAAAGTACAAGAATGTATATGTATGCACTGGCCCCCTTTATCTACCACGGTAAGGAGAAAACTGGCGTTTGTTTAATACTAATAATAATAATAATAATAATAATAATAATAATAAGTTTATTGTGAACATTGCTCGAAGTTAAAATAATAACTTGTGTGAGCTACAATAATTACATAGTGCACATAACACATAACACATAAATCAATATTTGATTAATAAATAGATACATACATGAATAAATATAATATATTATAAACAATTTATAAATTGTTAGTATGTTAGTTTTATTAAGTTTTATAACTATTTATAAGTACATCTATTAATTTACTTTTTAATTCATGTTTGCTTTGAAAATGTAACATATTTTTTTCTAGTTTGTTAAATGTGTATGGTATGTAATAATCTTTTTTTCTTTTACCATATGCATTGTTCCAACAGGGTAACTTAAATCTTTGTGATGATACTCTTAAACGCAAACTTTTTGGTTCATCATAAGTTTTACATGTATTTACGTAATAATTTTTAAGTATTATGATATAGTCTCTTAATTCAGTTATTTTTAGTATTTTATTATAAATAAAGATGTCATTTGTTTTTTCCCCTTCTTTTCCAAACAACACCTTAACTAATTTATTTTGTACTTTTTGCAGTCTCATTATTATATATTCAGAAGCAAAGCCATAAATTTCGATTCCATATCGCAGAATACTACCTATCCATGCTTCGTAGAGAATTTTTTTATTTTTATTGCATAGGATGTGTTTTACGTTATATAATTTTGGTATCATCTGTCTAAGTTTTATGATCAATTTCATTACATGGTGTTTAAAATCCCATTTTGAGTCAATTTCTATTCCTAAATATTTTGAAGTATCCTTTAAATCAATTTTCCTACAACTTTTTGAGCAGTTTTGTTTGTTTAAACCATTTTTTATAAATTCGCATTGTTCACTGTGCGTTATTAAGTTGATTGCGTGTTTATTTTTCATTTTCGGAACTGTTATTTCTAATTGTACTGTTTTTTCCTCGCTTATATATAATTCATTTTCTATTAGCCATCCGTTGATCATATCGAAGTCTTTTTGTAGATTATCATTCATTTCAGTATGGTTTGAATTTATGGATAACAATATTGTGTCATCTGCAAACATGAATAAAAGAGTTCTCTTAACATAATTATCTATATCATTTACATATATTAAAAATAATAATGGACCTAACAC
Organism: Lithobius niger; assembly: GCA_023313725.1. NCBI lineage: Eukaryota > Metazoa > Arthropoda > Chilopoda > Lithobiomorpha > Lithobiidae > Lithobius > Lithobius niger. The sequence continues at coordinate 64,024 of JAHWFP010012658.1, forward strand.
TGACCCTTGAGGTACTCCGTGTTTTATATCCTTTTTAGTGCTATATCCATTATTAATTTTTACTGTTGCTTTCCTGTGTGTCAAATAACTTTTAATTAGATTATATATTTTTCCTCGTAAACCAAGTCTTTCGCATTTTTTCATTAAAATTTCCTGGTCAATAATAATAATAATAATAATAATAAACAGTTTGTTGACAAAGTAACAGGTCTGGAAAGGGTTCTTGGACTACTCATAGTAAGCCTTTGCGTGGATTTGCCCACAATACTCTGGGCGCTTCAGAAAGACAATCAAGTTGGTCATTTTTAATAACCTCATGTAGGTTTTCTCAGATGGTGCAGAGACAGTTTCATCTATAAGGGAGTTCCAAACCGGAACAATTAACTGCAAAAAAA
>JAHWFP010012658.1:64428-137660 GCA_023313725.1 Lithobius niger
TTTTTTTTTGAAAACAGTCGATCGGTGTCGCTGACGATGAAGTTGGTTTGCCGGACGCAATAAAGTCAAGGCACCCAGTGCAGGAAGTAGAAAAAACAGATCATGGCTTGGTGGGATAAGCATAAAAACGAGGTATTGTCAAAACTGAGAGGGACTTGATCTGTATCCATTATACTGTAGACCCGGTGTTACTCCAATTCCATGCATACCCATTTTGAATCGGGGTTGAGTTGGCACCTCGGTAATCGAGTTGGTAGATAACACACTGATGAGTGTGTTATCTACCGATGCTGTATGCATTACAATTTTGCACGATGGACACTGTGGATTTCAGTAGCTTGTAGCAGGCAGAGTTGTCACAGGTTTTGGTGGATGCCATGACGTTGTAGCTACAGGCCCTTGCATAAATTTCAGCATGATAGACTGGTATGGGCATGCGCGGAAAAATTGAGAACAAAATGGTGGCTAGGGAACCAACTATAACGGACATCCTTCAGGAATGCTGAAGTATCAGGAAGTGTTCGCCGCTAGGGGTTCGTCAGTGGGTGATGGGCGTCGAGCCTTTCTGCCGAGGGAAGCCCTACCTCGACGGGCCGAGGATGGCGTTCCCGGGGCAGAGGGTACGAGTGATGGGTACGAGAGGGTACAAACTTCTACCTGCGTGGTGGGGGCGCATTCCTGCTAGGGAAGGGGATGTCGGTGTTTTTAGTTTGCGATTTCTGAAGGTACCTCCCTCGGGTCGAAGCGCGAATTGTATTGTTGCCGTGTCTAGGCAGGATAAGTTTGAATTGGTGACTGATGTGTAGCCCACCCAGGGGTTGAAATCGCACTAAGTTGGCAGCGATGTTTCGTCTCAGCTTCTGAATCGGGAGCCAGGTATGTACAGTTTGTTGGCGGAAGCAGTGGAGATTGTGTGATCTGATGTGATGAGTTCACCCCGTAGGTTGGATGATGCTAAGTGGTCAAGGTGAAATCAGTGGTGCATATCAAAAGGCAAAAGATCGGTTACTGTGCCGGTGGAGCCCGGTGTTAATTTTTTAGCAGTTATTTTTGGATGGTTTATTATATAGGACCATGGTTGGCTATTTGGTAGCTACAACAAAGTTCCACCAGGGGGTAGATGAGGCCATGATTTTGCAGCAAACCTTGGTAAGGCGTTTTGTGAAGGACAAGTTTCATTAGCGTCCCCCACTGCCATGTGGCTTCATATATATGGGCTGCAGCAGCTTGCAGCATGCGCCTGGCAGTGGCAATGGGGAATCGGGCCAGTGAAAATTTAAGTCTGGAATGGCGTGATGTGCTATGCGTCGAAGCTGTGTTTATTGTGAGGGAGCAGATGATGAGGGTTGGCTTACCCTTCTTGGGCCTGCGATTACACCGAAATGACGATCGTCTGTTAGATGCAATACGCTGCGTTGTGTCTTTCATCCGTTGTACGGCACCGCTGCGAGATGTGGTTACCTGGGGGATAGGTTTACGTCCAGCGGGATTATTTTGTGCAAAAACGATCGCACATTGGTTAGGCGCAATCCTCGGGGCAGTGGTGTTCGCCTCCACAGTGGCCTCCACGGCGACCAACTGTGGAACGTTGCGTCACAAATTAAGGCCTTGACCAATTGGCCCCGACGCTGGCAGGACAAGTGCTCCAGAAAGTGCAGGATAACGGCCTACTCTGAACAGTTGGCAAGTTGACTAGCTAGACGCGCCACCTACTGAATCTATCCCAATTTTGTAACAAACGGAGGACAATTACCATATATCTATATACATATTTCGCTTAGGAGCAGACTTAATGATGAGGGATTGTTAGGGATCAAGATTAAACAAAGCTTCAACAATCAGATGTGCGCTCTAACAATTAGAAACAAACACTATTGCTTCAATAATGCTGACTATTAGAGCCGAGTTGAATCAGCGGGAATCATATAGACGAGCGTCTGTTACGCCATGGCACAACTAGTGATGAAGAAATAATGATTCTACCAGAGAACTTGTTGTCACGTAAGAAGCAAAGTTCTCTGAGTAGAATCCGCCAAACCTCACGCATTGTGAACCACTTCATGTTTACAAATTAGTAACAGCTTGCTGCAGTGTTTCATTCCAGAACCGTGGGTGGAGCTAGCGCAATTTTTTATTTATTACTTGTATTTCCAATTGTTCTCTAAAATTCGTCAAGTAGCCTATTGGACTGATGAAAAACTGTTACAATCGGTAAAACCAGCCAAAATGCTAAAATATTATAATTCCATACTATGAAAGACCTGAAAACCCCGAGCGAACCTTTTCTGACCAAATGATAGTTACTAGTTAGTTCAGTGAAATAGAATTTTACTGGATATTAATATCGACCTACCTCAGTACGTATTGTTCGGCTTCCCTGGCCCGGGCAGGCGTTTAAATAATGATGAAAGAGTAAGCTTGGATCATCCACATCAAGAGATTCGTCACCATCAACGGATGCCTCTAGCCCACTCAAACCACCAAATGCTATCAGAAGATGTCTAAAGTGGGATTAAAAGGGAACATTTTATCACGTGATGACATAATAGAATTATACTCCATGTATGGGAGTACTTTCTACCACCACGTCAGCTTGACACTATATCGGTCAGTCGTAAAAACAAAATAGTTTCAGTAATATTTCACAAGTAGCGACACAAGCCGTCTTTTTATTTCTCTTATGGCTTAAAGCCAAAATTACGGTATATTTGTAAGCAGATATTGTCATTCACAATTTACACTAAGTAATAGTATCGTGCTCCTTAACACAACAGCACCAATGTTATAGAAATACACGAAAGCAGTGAGTGTTTTCTGCCAAATAAAAAAGATAATTCAATCTCTACAGTTTCTTGCTATAGGACCAACTGCAGGAAACAATTGAAATCTTATTAATAACAGACAAGAAAGCTATCGTTAAATTAGCATTGTTACTGTTACACGTACCGATTATTTTCAGCATTTAGCCACCAAAAAATAAGACTAAATGTCGAAAATAATTGGTACATGTTTTTAGAGCAGCTGTCCTACTTAAATGAAAAAAAATTTGGCTTGGCGGCTTTAGGTCTGTTCACAATGACACAGTAATGGTACAAACTGTTTTTCGTAAAACTTCTTAATTTAACAATGCAGCCAGCTCAACCATTACAATATTCTGCCCAGATCAACCATTAGAATATTCTGCTATGCCATTATTACCAAATGATGTCCTCATAGTGAGAACACCTACAAATAAGATTCACCTCCTCTTTGGGGTAGCGCTACGCAAGTATGGTGCTGGCATGGAAGTTACAAAACAGTTTAGCAATTACCCAACTGAAGGAATGTTGCTACACTAATCCAGTTTTAGTTAAACTTAACCTATTTCCAAATCTATGGGTCTTGAAATGGTAGCCACAGAAGTTACAGAAACTACAAGCAATTTGGTTGCATGGTTTGTATTTTTTGGATTTGTTTAATGGAAAAAATGGTCAAAATACCATGTACATCGCTGAGCTCTTGTGCCCAGGATACTGGCTGGCAGTTACTCAGTAAAATTATGGGAACCCAAAAACTAACTAAATGACTTGCTGCTGGAAACTGTTAGGTAATTAGTCAATAATTAAAAAAATCAATGAAAAATGAAAAAAAATATTAATTTTAATCTAACTTTTTCATTTGGCTTCAGTTTCATGTAATAGAATGTAATTGAAACAGAATGCATGGTTTTTTTTTTAAACGGATAATTACAATCATTAACTAGAAAATTAAAATGTAATTAAAATTAAATGCAATCACTATATTGTTGATATAGAATTTCATAGTGCTGTAGTGTCTCAGGTGACAAAAATCCTTAAGTAAATACAATTACTGAACAGAAAACTACTGTACCTGAATGGCTTCAACATCAATTCATCTATGCTTGATCCCTTATCAGAAGTGCCTATAGTTAAATCGTAGCCACCGTGAAAAGGACACTTAGTGAAAAGTTCGCCAAAGTTTTTGACAACCCGAACACTGTAACCCCAATACAAACTTGCTTCAGTCCGGGGGGTGTCGGGCGCCACTACTTTTCCTTTCAGCTTCTTATCTAAAAGAAATTGCATTCATTGTAAGTTTAACTAAAGAGTTAGAAAGCACATGTTCACGTATTACGTTACAGTATTGTGTGCACAACTGACACAAGTCGTTGATACCCTTAGTACAGTGAGTATAGACACACTTCTACAAATATCTAATTATAAATGCTGCTTTAAAGAAAAAAAATGTTAATTTCATAGGGGTTGTCGTGTGTGCTGAAACCATAGGAAAATTAAAAAAAAAAAGGACCAAGCCAGCTATTTATTAAGAGTAAAACTAGTAATGACCTACCTAGAATTTGAGTAAATTGTGAGTGGTTTGACATTAATTCAGCAAAAGTAAATAATTGTTGTGAATTAACTTTACATGTGGCGGCTAATCCACAGCAACTTCTACGGAAAATGCACACATCCATACACAGATTACTTGCCAGCAAGCATATCTTTATACCCCAAAATGGCAACGTTCAATTTCTAGCACCACTGCGCTACTACTACAAGTTCTGTTGCTGCTATCTGTAACGCGAGGACAACTTCGTTTCCCCCCCACCCCAAAAAAAAAAACAAATGTTAAAAATTATACATATCACATTGAAACTTTGTGCGAGCTGTTTAATCATTCTAGTTTATTAACAAAATTTTTCAATGCGTTTTTAAATGTGTTACATTTTGTGTAATTTGCACTTTTTGCAAACATACAGTAGAACCTCGATTACCTAAACTAATTGGGACTGAAGGGTGTTCTGATAATCCAATTTACATGCAAAATAAAAGAGGAAAGCCTTTTTCTCTACTCAGTTTTAGTATTTGTGAACTATGGTTGAGTGTATTCGACTACTGAAAAGAAACTGTTGAATGAAATGACTCCAGGAACATAAAGTCTTATTCCTTCTCTAACAAACAGGTACTTTCTGAATATTTTGTAAGAATGGGAGTTCGGATAATTAGGGTGTTTGGATAATCGGGGTTCGGATAATCGATGTTCTACTGTAGTAGCAGCGTTATACACGAATTGGGTGTGGAGTGCAGCGATGTCCCCGTTAGCAGCGCGGAGATCATTCGTGGCAAACTCCTGTTATTGCTTTGAAGAACGCATTAACCTATACAGACCTCCGTGCAGCTGCTACTCAGTGTGTCTTTTCCATCGAAATGGCAACCTTTGATTTCTAGTAAGAGTATGGCATGAACGATCAAACCTATCGATGCTTCACATACGTCTGTACATAAGCCTAATAATGACCAGATTTTATTGTTAAATTGAGATTAGTCTTGCTTCATTTCACTAAGTTTTTATTTTTAATTCGTTTAATTGTGTGGTTACAAGTGAGAGCACTTTAAACTATAGTATGCTCTCTTTATAACTAACAACCTAGTGTGCCAAAAAATTAGGGTTCATACTCTTAAGTCTCTATGTAATTCAAGTACTCTTTAATAACCCAGTAAAATTTTTTTTTAGCTCACACTCAAAGTTGTATACACTTAAAAGTAGATTATGCCTCACACCGCAAGATTCTGCTAACAAATAACAACTTCATGGTTAAACAATGCTTTGCTATGAATTGCAGTTTTACTTTCCTGTCGAACATATGATAAATGAATCTTCTCTTCGATTCTTCACCACAGTTCATATTTATTTTGAATGTGCAGTCTGTATGTTGAAGCCTCAGGTGAAGAAAGCTACTTACAACATTGTGCTAGTTCTGTGAAAGTTTTAGTTCCATGTTTCTTACCTGATGATGACGGCATTAATTTCACAGTAACTCTAACGCCGTGTTGCAATGACTTATCAACTTGCACAACAACCTGCAGAAGAAAAAGTTAAATCATCTTAAAACTCGGGTATCCAAAACAGGGAAGTATTTTTAATCCCAGGATTTTCGATTTGATCGCAGAATTTCGGGATTTTTTGTCTGACTTTTCAGTGGCTAAACAATTACGTGGAAGGAAGTTTACGTTCGATAACTTCGTTATTTAAAATACCCAATACTGTAGACAAAAACTGAAGTGAGCAAAGAAACCGTTGTTATTTGAAATAATCAACCATTTTTTAATAGTTTAAATCAATGAGAATTTGCAGAATTTTTATTTTTTAATCTAGTTGTGATTTCTGCCGCAATTTGGGGTTTTGTGATTGGATGCCCTACTTGAAATACAGTAGTGCACTACTTGAAGTCAGTAGGGCACCAGTGTCTGATAATGCTACCCCATGTTTCAACTCTTGATGTGGGCAGCGACCCTAGCCAGCCAATTATTGAACAGGCTGCAATGAATAGCGTCACTGAGAACCTACATTGAAAATTATGCTGCTTAGGAATTTACCTAATAAATATCACTAAAAACATTGTTAACAGAACTACTATGAAACTCGTAATCAACGATCAAATGGCTTATTTCCTCCACAATCGCTCAATTTCACAAAGAAGACACTCCCACAGTCTTGCTAATTTTCAACAGTACAGTATTCTACTCTCTTCATCAGGCCCTCCAAAGGTCAACGTAGGTCCCTGGTTACATCCTTGCTTGATGCCAGTTGCCTGGATTTAAGTTTCAAAGATGTAACCAGAGACCTAAATTGCCCTTGGAGCGCCTAATGAAGGCAGTAGGGGTCTGTTGAAAATTAGCAAGGCTGTGGGAGTGTCTTTTTGTGAAATTGTACGATTATGGAGGAAATAAACCATTAGAACTGCTAATAAAAATGTGTGAAAAGTATTGCTCAAACCGATATTTTAATTTAAGCTACGTAAAATAGAGCGATGTTGTGAGAAGCAAAAAATTACTGGTAAGCATCCACACTGAAACAATGTTGAAGCGACAAAGGAACTTTGTTTCTTTATACTAAGGCTGGCTGCAGTAGAAACCATGGATGTTGCATCATGGTGCCAGGTGAAGTATCGTGGGCTGGTAGTCAATGCATACTATCATTGGTTTAAATGAAATAAAGAGTATGGTGATGAAATAGCCTAAAGGAGGAACAGGAAGTAGAACCATATTTCTCCCAGTTGATCTTGTGACGAAATGGGACATGAAGGGAGTTCCAACACGCCCATGTCACAATGAAATGGGACAATAAAAAGAACCAATAAGCTGATAAGAAGTACTTATTAATTAGTTATCAACAGTAAAGGCAGCCCTTTTTAGCAACCAGTCTTCACAAAAAGAAAAAGAAAATGCAGAAGTGAGAGACTTATAACGCAGGAAATAAGACGGATCTTCAGTTCAGGAATTTTTTCATCAGCATGGCAGCAGGGCCTGTTCCTTCATTTGTGATGCATAGTTCACTTACCCCGTACGAAACGCACAAGTTAAGCAAACGTATGTCACAATCTGAAAGCTATGTCATGTTTAAGCCATTTATTATACAAGCTTATCAAACTTTTGAGTAATAAATTATTATGCAAGCACACTAAAACAAACCCAATTTGGCAACTTTACTCAAAGCGGAAAAAAAAAAATACCAGTGGCAGACCTTGTTCCCAAGTCCAACGTCGACGAAAGAACCTTTCCCCTCTTTCACAGGTCGATTCAGCACCACTCCTTCCCTGAAAGGTGAATGCTCGCTGGCTCGTAAGTGGTGTGGACTGTCAAGAGGGTTCAGCAGTCCTGCATACTGCAAGTCGGGATGAATAGGGAAGAAATGTTTGCGCAAATACTGAGGACACTCTAAATACTGGAGAATGTGGCCCATGACAGCAGAAGACTTGCCATGACGCTTCACACCAGTAAAGTTCGGGTCGTTATTTGATCTAAAAAAATATAAAGAAAATCACCAGTTGAGTCCGGATCTATCATAAAATACCACGTAGAAGACAATTGGAGGAAAGGGAGCGTATCACAGGAATTGCTCGTCGCACTGCTGAGCAAAAACTGGTAAACAACCACGGGCAAAACGAAACCTTGGGCGATGCCGGGTACGACTGCTAGTTCTTAATAATACTTCAGGTACTCAAATTTATGCTCAACAATTAATGCAGCTGAATACAGTAAAACCTCGTTAACTCAAAACTCGCTTAAGTCAAACAATTTTGTGCTATTTGGTTGGGCCAATACAAAATTACCCTCATTACCTCAAACAAATATCGGTTAACTCAAACTCCAGATGGTAATTTTACTTCTTGATACCATGCATTCTGTGTCGCTTCTGTACCCGACAAAATATTTCTGCTGTTTTTATTGAGGAATTAGTAGTACATTTCACATATTAAACCAATCTGCACTTAACAAACATTGGATGCAAAGATGTACTTGGTATTTCCATGCTAACTGCATGTCTTATGATTTTATGCATTTCCGTTTAACTCGAACTGCATTGCCAGTCTTGCTGGAGTTCGAGTTAAAGAGGTTTTACTGTATATGCAATTCAGAAAGATGTTTAAAAGGATTCAGTTCACATTACAGCTAAGTTGTCATCTTCAGTGGAACGTTTACTTCTTCAGACAAAATTATTATCCTGAAGCTTAGATGATCGCAAATAATGCAGCAAAATTCATGTTCAACTCTCATACACATAGTACAGTGATGAAATATAAAATACTGTTGTATATGCACCTAGAAATGCTAGGCAGAAAATGTTCTGTTCAGCACAACAGTAATTCTCTTGACCTACTTTTGCGAACAGAACAGGCTTGACAGAACAAATACCGTAAGCGAAGTAGTTTGAATAATATTTTCAAAAGACAGATGCGAAAATTTACACTTGCATATAAAAATACGCCATTTCAAACTCTCTTAGCTAAATACAGAGAATATAATGGACACTACCGGGGCTACGTATGTAGTTGAAAATAGGTAGGTAGGTGTACCTTGTGAATATTTACGATAAAAACTATGGCGGTAAAAGAATGTACGACCATACTAGTTGGTGGTTTCGAACACAAGAGTCTCGTTTATTACGGCGACTAAAGCACTTCCGGTTTAAGAGTTAGCGACTCTCAGAAACGGAAGTGAATACATATTAAATTCACACTTTACAAAAACTGCTGTGATTATATTAAAATCACAGCCGAGTACTAAAATTATTAAAATTAAGTAACCAACACTATTAAAATGGCTCAGTATAAAGGAAGCATATCTTATAGCTATTAAGGCACTAAAAGTGTATAATCTCTAAAATAGGCCTAATAGCCATTTCTAACGACATTTAAAGTGCGTTTTCCTTTCCGCACTTAGTTGTTCTTTTTGTATTGACCTGTTATTGTAATATACAATTGATAAATAGCCGCTGATACAACCGCCGCTATTGCATATCTTACTGTTATTACAACTAGTTTAAAACACAAGAAATGTTTTCTTACAAATTGTTTGCAGTTCCATCATCGAAGATAACAATCTCGTCAATGTTGAATATTCCAGCAGCCCTGGCTATCTAAATAATACAAAAAAAAAAAAAAAACTTACTAAATTGACAGAGGCAGGCAAAATATTTTTCTTCATTAACTCAGCAAAGCATTAATGGGAAGTGCATATTTTCAGAGATACAGTCTTTTAGTAACATTAGGCAAAGCCATCTATTCATCTAACATGTTCCACTGTCAGTAATCTATAGCAATACAAACTTTACTTTAAAAAGTGAACGTGTGGTATACCGTGAATCATCTACTAAACGCCCATGGGCTGTTATAATTAATTTGATAAAAAAAAGGGTTCGGACCGTAACAAAGTTATTATTCCTATCATACATCTGTCCAGGGAGGCTGTCTAGACCTAACGTAATCGTGGAAAATTCAGCGTTTATGTGATTATTCACGTACGCAAGTTTACTGCAATACAGTAAAACCTTGTTAACTCAAACCCGCTTAAGTCAAACAATTTTGTGCTATTTGGTTGGCCCAATACAAAACTTACCTCATTATCTCAAACAAATATCGGCTAACTCAAACTCCAGATGATAATTTAATTACTTGACAGTTGACACCATGCATTTTGTGTTGCTTTCGTACCTAAAAGAGTATTTCTGCCGTTTTTTTCTTCTTATAAACTAGTAGTGTATTTTGCATACAACACAGATCAGTACTTAGCAAACATTGGATAGAGATATGTACTCAGTACTCCCGAGGCCAACAGCCTGTCTTGTGTTTTAATGCATCTCCATATAACTCAAACTCCACTTAACTCAAACTGCAATGCAGGTCTCGCTGGAGTTCGATTAATGAGGTTTTACTGTACTTTTTTTATTTACTACAATTTTAGGATACATACCTGACCAGCTAAATAACACCGAAGCTCTGGAGACTGAGCATTATCCAGTATTGAGCTAGGCACGGCGATACTCACTGTGTATTGTCTACCTAAAATAAAACATAGGAGAAGGAAATTAGTCATTACAAATGTTCCAAACAAATCGAAATGAACTTTCACCACCAGTATGACAATTTAGTCAGTCCACTAAAACACTGACAGTTAGTTCACTTAAATTTTCTGGAGAAGTGTCTATTCACTTTCTGAAGGACTTTCTCGTAAGGTAAAGTTAGTTTTTACTTATCCTAAACATACTCACCTTTAAATGAATCATCCCACCAACCCACTTTCGTTGAATTGGTGAAGGTTAAGGACAAGTGGAGCTGATGATTGCTTCCATAATAACGGTGGGGAGCCCGATATGCAACTTTTTGTTTATTGTTGGTATTAATCTCTTCAAGGACTTCATTTGCACTTTTTAAATTTTACTGACTTGTAGGAAAAAAAATCGTACTTCCCACCAACTTGAAGTAAGGGAAAGAAACCTGTGTCATTTTTTTTTGCCAATATGCTGGCCTTCATATAGTATTTTTTTTTTTAGTTTTATTGGAATTGGCTGAAACAATTTAATCCGACCCGTAGAAGAGTTGCTTATTTAAAACGACAGCGGGGGCATTTGCGTGCACCCGCCCCTAAAGGGTGTTAAGTTGAACAAATTTAAGTTAAAATGAAAGGTCAGTATTTTTAGGATAAGTAAAAACATATTTTATCTTTAAAATTCTTTTTTTTAACCCATCGTAATGCCATGCCAAAAGATAATAATCACAGAAGTAACCAAGTTTACAAACCAGATGACTGCACTCCTTCTGGTTGACTGTCATCAACTGAAACTTGGTTTTCTTTTTTCTTCTTCTTTTCCAGGTTTTTTAATAATTTCTCTTCTTTCCATTTTTTGTATTGATCTTTTTCTGAAATATATTACAGGTTATAAAAGCAAGTTTAAAAAAAAGTTTGGTATACAAAATAAGGCAAATTATTTGACCTAGGTCTACTCACTTTGTTTTCGCCACTGTTTCCAATCTTGAACCTGCAAAAAAAATCATGATTACAGAACAAGATCTGGTAGAGGAAAGCCTCCCCCCATAGATCAGTGACAACAACGCCTTATTCACTGCGGGGTTTGTATCCAGAAGTTGAGCAGCTGCAAAGGGCACTGAATATATGTGGAGGTAAAAAACAGGTAAACAAAATAACATTAGCGTAAGTTTGCCACGTCATTGCAGTGACAGCAGCTTTCTTGGGCCTCAGTTTTTTATTTTTATGTTTGACAGCTACAACCTGCAAATTTAACGTTAATATATGTTTCAAAGCGTGCAGGATGGGACAAAACAAAGTTTTTATGCCTTCCGCTCTTACAGCATTATTTTGACTACAGACAGTGTTTTTTATGTTTTTTTTACCGCCAGTGCCCTTGCCACACGGACTCGGCACGACGCCACGGACAACAACAACACAAACATGTTTTGTTTGTGGTGCTGTTGTCCGTGCCGAGCCCGTGTCCCTTGCAGCAAGCTCAAGGACTTCTTCCAGGTGCGAGTTCGGATTATTGCTTCCACAAAAATGGTGGGGATCCCGGTAGGCAACTTTTTGTTTATTGTTGGTATTAATCTCTTCAAGGACTTCATTTGCGCTTTTAAATTTTACTGACTTGTAGGGAAAAAATCGTACTTCCCACCCACTTGAAGTAAGGGAAAGAAACCTGTGTCATTTTTTTTTGGCTTCATATAGCATTTTTTAGTTTTATTGGAATTGGCTGAAAGTTTTTGCTCTGACCCGTAGAAGAGTTGTTTAATTATTGTAAGCCCGTGTCCCTTGCAGCTAGCTGAAGGACTTCTTCCAGGTAAGAGTTCGATAGCTAATACAGTATGGAGTTATTTATTCTCTCTCTCGTATCCATCTCATCTTCCGCCGCCCCCCCCACACACACACAACAAAATTACGTTTACAATGTCAAGAATAATTACCGTGCCGACAGGAACAGCTTCCACCAATTTTTTCTTGTCACTCTTACTTCGAACTTTCTTCGTAATTTTCTCTTCCAATTCTATTTCGTCAGATGCTTCACTTTCTTCTGATGATCCCATGATGACGTGATTACTAGTTTTTAAAAAGTTGGGGCGATGGAGAGCACGTGGCGTGGCTATGTGCCCCAATTTTAACAATCGTAATGAAGATTGTCTTCAGTTTTCGTGAACGCCAATTTTAACGTTATTTATGTAGCTCTTCCAGTTTTCCCCTTGGTTACACAAAATTTAAAGCACTCTATCTAGCACTTTTCATGATACACGAACCCGATCTTGACAGGGTAAGAAAACAAAACCCCCATTACCGGATGCTGATTTACAGGAGCCGAACGATAAGTCCATCGGAATCAGACAGGCGTGTCTCGCCTTGGGTCCGTATCATCGCGTTTGATACTAAACGTGTGAGAAACACCGGCGAGACAAAATCATCACCCTATTCCATCAATGAGGGACGACGCAAAAGGAATAGCCATTATGGGTATAAGAATGTATTATATCTAACTCTATGGCCACTATCATCATCATCATCTCAGCAACGAACACATTGATGAAGTGAGGCAGGTTCTAATCTAAAACCAAATCACCCACTCTCAGCTGACTAGCGAAAGGATCGTACGTCTCATAGTTACACAACTCAACTCCTATGGTCTCGTGACAGTTTTTGTATCACCGGTGTCTCTCGCGTCTCCAGTTCATGAACACAAGGAACAAACTTTTCCTCCAAGGTCGAATGGAACGATAGCATAAAAGAGGGTTTTCCTCGCCATCACTCACTCTCACTCTTTTCTTTCCTCCATGGCTCTCACGCGCTTTATTCGCAGTGTAAAACTAAAGCATATTGTTTGATGGTAAAAAGAACATAAAAACAATAAAAACTGAATAAAGGATCAGAGGACTGTTATTTCCCAACTCTACGAAGCGTAAGATGAGGCTGATCCTCTCGGGCCAATCGGACTGCGGAGTTAGGCCAATCTTACTGTTATTCGAAAAAGCGCTTGTTAAGAGCACAGTTTAAAAAATTTAATTTTAGAAATAAATCTTGGCTCCTAATACACCAATCATGCGGTACGGAATTACGTATTTTAATTTGCTATTTGTGCCATTTAGCGCCAAATTCAACTCTAGTGGCTAAATTTGCCATCATGGATGTCAACTTCCGGGAAATGGGCTATATAAATAACGTTCTTCGCCGTAACTTCACAAAGCATCATGGCGGCTGGCAGGTACGTGGCTGTACCGCGAGTCGGTCCAATATTGCCAGAAATGTGCAATTTTGGGGCTATTAACCTTAAGCCGGAAGAATATTTATGATCATATGTATCTATGTTAGCGATTTATTGAAGTTCTAAGTTTTAAAACGTTAAAAAAAGTAAAATCAATAAGCCAAAATCAGCTGGCACGCATTTTCTTTGGAACAACAGGTCGGCTTTGAAATGAAACGAAATCGACCAAATGAAAGGAAACGTGACTGTTGTCATTTCCATCCATAGTCGTACTGCCCCGTATTAAGGGTAAACGTAATGGAGTTTTATAGTTGATTTTACCATTTGTTTCAGTGCTCACCGAAAGAACTATTACAGTTTCTGTTTTATTTGTTTCATGAAGTTTCTTTTATGTAGCTATGTAGGTTAGTTGTCCGGACCCGCCGTACGCAGTACGCATCGGAACAGTTTTCGCTTGTATATTTCAATTCTTGGTCTAATTTGGCATTTCTGAATACAAAAAGAATGAATCAGACTCGTTGTATTAGCGATTTTACCCGATTTTATTTTTTATTTTTTTACACTTTTAGTTGATTTTTGCGACATAAGGTGGCGCTGAATCGACATCTGCCTTACTACTTTCATCTAAAAAGCAATTTCTTCTGTCCGACAACTGAACAAAATTATTTTCATTGATGTTACACGGATCTCTCAGGCCCTTCTTTCATATTGTAATGTTATGTTGTAGGCGATGGTGATCCATATACATGGAGAAGCCGTGATTATGACAACCAATCCAAACATAGCAAATTAAGCGATAGGGCGAGCATTTTCAGTGTTTTCGCAGCAGCGGTGAAACATAGGAGAGACTTGTTCATTCTTTGCATGGTAGCATTAAAAAAGGGCGAGCGGTAGACGGTGTGAAGAAAAAAAATAACAAAACTCTAGGCCCCAACAGAAATAGTAGCCAGTACGACAACAAAGCATCCTACTAGACCAGTGTATGTTACACCAGGATCAGCTAGTAAATAAGAAAAATGTTTAAATTACGTATAAAAAGTCGAAAACAAAAAACAAGAAAAAATTTTATTCAATTTATTAGGTGTTGCCCGGTGCTCGGCTATTAAAAAAAATTGGATAAATGCTGTTGGATTAAAAAAAAAAGTTAACAGCTGGTTGATAGTAAACCCTTTGCACGCCACGATTTATTCACAAGTAAACCATCCCTGGCCATAATTTCCCGTTGTTAAGTACAAGCACTGACATTGTCCGCTTGATAAAATTATAAAAATTGTGTAACAAACTTTTTTATGTGTTAATTTGTTGTGTTTTAATGAAAACCCATGCACCCATTTTTTGGTAGCAAGATCGATTACACACAGGCTTCTAAGAATTACGTGAAAGGCTCTGCAACCGACAACAAAACCATCACGAGAATTAAATGTACGTCGTATGACACAAGGGCCCACAAAGGGTTAAAGCCGCACCATTGAGTACTAAGCACAAAATCAATTGGGAACAAACAACTACTCTGCTGGTGTCTAATAGTAAGAGGGATTTACATCTAAGAGGACTTGAATCGCTGGCGATTCAACACTGTGTGGCGAGCGGACAACCACTCATGAATCTACAAGGGCCGTCAAACCCTAACATCAAATTCCTAATCAGTAAAGAGTTGGGGGCACACCTCTCGCACAAATGGGATCGTGCGAGCGTTAAGCAGACGACACGCGAGAAGTACAGTGGGCAACGGTTTCCACGCATTTTCAAAAACACTGGCACTCATGACAGTGTAAAACAGAAGCAAGCACAAGCAACGAAGCCTGAAGAAGATGGGAGAGACCGAAATTAACACCACTCGGACTATTAGGCCTATCGAAAATTCGCAAAATACCGTACTGAGAGTATTTTTGTTTTTGAATTTGAGCGTTAAAATTGTGATCGATAGATTAATTACTATAGTTATTATTTAATTCTTGATAATTGATTGTTGAAAACAGATTGTTACGCACAATTTCAGAATCAAAATACTGTACCAGTATTCTTGCAAATTTTCAACAGACCGAAGACGTCTGTCTTCATCAGGCCTAACCTACACAACTCAAATTTCAGAATCAAAATACTGTACCAGTATTCTTGCAATTTTTTTGCAAATTATTCTTGCAAATTATTCAAATTTAAAAAATTCTTACAAATTATTATTTAATATTTATCAAACTCTTACAACAATGCCTTTTGTATTATTTTTAAACCATTTCCAAAAATTGGGCTGTCAAAGCACAAGTGAACTGAAAGTGGATAGGCCCTAAGTTAGGGAATCCCCTTCCTGTAAAGATAAGTAGTCAGTTATATAGTTGGCTATATCTTTGTTATGAAAGTGGGTGAAGATGAATTTTGAACAATGTGAGATTGATGCTAGCGAGTTTCACAGTATATTAAATAACTTTTTTTTCAGTATTAAAATGCATAAGTAAAGTAACTTACATCCTAATTTCCTTAGATTTTTTTTGTTTGTCTACTATACACTCTCTAGATCCTAATTATTTTTAATGCTAACATTAATAGCCTACATTGTGAAAATACCCACACTGGTTTAACAAAATTGTGATATGTATCAAAATCTTTATGTATATCGTAAATATCCGATATTTTTATATTTGTATAAATATCATATTTGCCACCTCTGTCGTGGCAACACCCAGCCTTAAGGGTTAATAACACTAGCACTAGCTTATGCATAGAGCCAGCAGCAAGGCATGTGCTGAAATTCGTAAATAACCTGCGGGGAAAAGAAAAGAGGCTCTCCATGGAACATATAGCATTACTACCGCAATGATTAAACTATGTTCTTATTTCCAGCCTCTGCTTCCATGACATTATCACGAATTCATTAACCTCTTATTTATGTTGATTATGGGTGATTGTGTGTGACTCATAACGTCCGTGAACCCCTTAACTGTGGTAGCCGGTTTTATTGAGATGAAATAGGAGCATGCCGAGTGCTGATTGGTTAGTTTGGAGAGTGAATAAGTCATTGTCTGTGATTTTAAAGTTTAGTTCAATAGACAAGTTTGGGATAAGACTACTTTTGCCCAAATAAGTGTTACTGTCGGTATAATGATTGTGAGATTATAGAGATTGTTATTGCATTGTTTTTATTAGAGCATTCAATAAGTCGTCAATGTTTTAGTAAAGCTCAGTTTTTAAAACGACGGTCATAGTGATTGGCAAAGCTGTGCTTACTCTTGCTTGGTCCCCTTTTTCATGGAGCCGAAACGCTGCAAGTGGTCCTCATACGTTTAGTTGTAGAATTTCCGACGGAGTTTTTCCCAAATTACCCCATGGAATTTTTTTTTTTTTTAGCAGTGACTGACGTTTTTATTTCTATGTTTTTAGAGGAGAACCGTTGTCGAAAGTATTCTGTCCTGCTCATCCCGATGCCAACCTTATTGAAGATTACAGAGCTGGAGATATGGTCTGCAGCGAGTGTGGATTGGTTGTGGGAGACAGGTAAGTCCTGAAGCCTGAAGAGTTGGGCGTAAGACGAGCATTCATTTTGTGCAGAGCATTATGCAAGTCTGGTATAGAGGCTACTTGAATTTAAATAAATAGTACAAGAGGTGCTATTATGGACAAAACGCATTAAGATTTCTGGTTATTACGTTGGGCCAAAATTCTGTGTGTAAATTTTAAATCGTAGGTGTAAATTGCAAGGTTGTAGGAGTCGTGAACACTCGCAATGGCTCGTTAAATTATCTGACATGCTTGCAGCAAAATTATTATTTATAGGAATTTTATATTATTAACAACATGGGTTTCTTTCATTTCCCATTTGGGCTAATCTTTCATCTGCCATCGACCAGTGCAGCCAATCTACCGGAGGAGCCCTGCTGAACGACTTTTTTTTTTAGTTTGGCCAACAAATTTTTATCCAAATATTGGTGTGAACTTAAATTTAAAAAAAATTGATCTATTTTCAGCTATTTTGAAAAGAATAAAAGCTGAAAATGTTGCTGGAAATTTTCGAATTAATAGTCAATGATGGACTATCCTGTTAAAAATAGTGAAGGAAAAAAGAGTTTGAACAGACGTCTTAAAAGTAAGGGTTAACACAGTAACCCAGTAAACACAGTTATGGTGCAAATTTTATGTACAACTTTGGGCATAAAATATGATAATTTTCGTTATACTGGGGCTTAAAACAATGCCATTAAACAATGTCACTCTTTGGTATCAACAAAGGAGAATTCCTTCCGCCTTCAGTGATGTATGTTCTTATTTAAAACAATGAAAAAGTTTACATTGTTGTCTGGCTACTTGAACCTCTATACAGTGAGTGCGACCATTTTTTGTGCCCAAAGGTGTACATTTGTTCCTGTATTACTCGTCAGTCGATATAAATTTTAAAAATTGGCCACTTTTAGCAATCGGTAACATTGTTATTGAAATGTGAAATTGCTTTTCTGTAGGGTGATTGATGTTGGTACAGAGTGGCGAACATTCAACAATGAAAAGTCAAATTCTGACCCCACTCGAGTTGGAGCCTCAGAGGTGATGTGTTTTTTGTTTTCTTTTTTGGCAGACTATCTGGCAATGTTTTTCAATTTCTGTTAATACGATTGTTTTAGAATCCACTCCTGAATGGTGGCGACTTGTCTACAATGATCGGCCGCGGGACAGGAAATGCAAGCTTTGATGACAGTGGCAATGCAAAATACAATAACCGGAAAACAGTAAGTTTTCGCTTATAATAATATTTTTTAGCGAAGATTAAGGTCAAAGTGTTGAGCAACAAAAAAAAACCACTAAAACATGTTTTCAGTGGAACTTCTGAATGGGGTTATGGCATTGTTTAGCAGCCCTTGTGTAATACTTTCTTAGAGCCTTACGTCAGGATGCTTGCTCAGGTGAATAGGATTTTAAACTTTGCCAAACCCATGTGTATTGATTTCACACTTAATAAATAAAACATGTCATGTCATACCGAACTGATATGCAATTTTCTACACTAGCACTAGCTTGGCCATGTATCATAAAGTGGCCAGCTCGTTCGCTCAAGGCACGGCATGTTTTATTTATTAGTGTGAAATCCACTGTGCCCATAGCTGGTAATTAGGAACCATACGCATTTAAAGTAAAGCTAAACCCTCCCATCTTAAATTTCAGTACCGTTAAATAAGACACTTAAAAAACATGAGAGAGGTACGAAAACCACTTAGGCTTTATAGTTATTACGTAGTAATGTGTCTAAATCTTAATTCTAGCAGACGAATTCTTCGTCCGTGCGGTCAACACAACCAAGTCTCGTTCGTGTGACGTCACACTTCATCACCTGTTGGCGCATGCGCCCAACAAGCTCAGGCAAGATCGCGCACGGCTCTCACATTCCTTACTGCTAGCGAAGAACAGATTCTTTTCAAACGAAGCGCGCGCCCCTTAATCTACTTCTCCCTCCCCATGAGCACGAAGTGGACACTGCCCGATCGCTTATCTGACCAGCATTTCGAGTTGAGTGGATTACCGCTTAGCTGAACGAACTTTCACAAGCTCTGTAGCGGTAACAGTCACGGTAGCTACTTTCTTGAATACTTTAATGTAATAAATCACGCAGAGATTGAATTTTGGTTGGCACTGCTATGGTCAGAGCGGTCCGGTGTTGCAGCCGCCATGTTAGAAGCATAAGCCGGCGCGCACTCGCTTGTATGCTACGATGACGTCATCCTCCAAGGTCCAAGATGATGAAGTGTGACGTCAGTACCATGCGAGGAAATCGCGTTTGCCTGTCTCGCGCCATGGAAACATCAAACTTAGATTCTAAATTAACTATTGCTTAATTAATACGAATGTTGGAAACTTCGCGTAACTTGCATCTTGTTTTTTTCGTACCTAACTATCAATAGTGAAATTTAAGATGGAAGGGTTTAGTTTTCCTTTAACAAGTTTGTTGACCTGTGCATTCATTACAGGTTGATAGTCTTTCGCACTGCCTTGTTTAATGTGTAGTGCTAGGCGGTATCGGAAATTTCCGGTATGGTATCTGTATTCTGAAAAAAAAATATTTCGTATTTTCGGTATTCTGGTATCGGTATCCGCCTACCTGGGTAGTTGAAGCGTACCCTCGCGCCAAACTTCTACTAAATGATACAGGACATATCAGGCTGTTTTCCGATGTCTGATTTCAACATCAGTGCACCTCTGCTGCTATACTCCGCCACTTTGATTGGAATCGGTCTCGGAGATCGGGTTACAGTTTAATCGTTGCTCGGAATAAACACCTCTTAAAACGAAGCATAAAATCTAGGAATCGACTGAATCTACTTTTACCAAATCCAGATAATTTACAAGAGTGGCTGAATCAGATCCGGATCCTAACAGAATCCAAAAAAAAAAAAACATTTGGATAGATGTTTGTCTTGTACAGACTAACTGTTCACTCTACCTGAATGATTGAGTCAACTTTAAAGACTGAGTAAATATTTTGCAAATTGGTCATTGGTTTTTTCCCCTATAACTTCTGAACAGTTTATGCTATCAATTTGAATTTAGCTCCATTGGAAAGCTGGTGAAAAAACGCTTCGAATGGTATATTGTAATGTTCAAATCGGCCAAAAATTGGTGAAGTTATTAAAAATTAGCTAGACACTAAAAATGTACGGTATTTCGGTATTATGCAAATACTGATTACGGTTTCGGTATTCAAAAAATACTGTTACCGCCCAGCACTATTAATGTGTCTGGTTGGGTCTCTTAATCAATTTTTGTTTGAATTACAGATGAATAGTTCCGACAGAGCCCTTATTGCTGCGTTCCGTGAGATAAGCAACATGGCTGACAGGATCAACTTGCCAAAGACAATAGTGGTAAGGAAAATGGTGTTTTTTTTTATTATTTTTCCTAATTCTAGCTAGCGTTACTTATCCGTTACACCGTTCTACAGGTTTCTTAACGTATCCTTTATTCTTAGGACCGTTCCAATAACTTGTTCAAACAAGTTCACGACGGCAAGACATTAAAGGGTCGTGCGAATGATGCCATTTCATCAGCGTGTTTGTACATTGCGTGTCGTCAAGAAGGTGTGCCACGAACGTTTAAAGGTACAGTACCTAGTAGTTGACAGCGTAGTTGGAAACGGCATGAATCTTGTAAATGAAGTTAACTGTTGAGTGATTGAAATTACTTCTTTGCAGAAATTTGTGCAGTTTCGAAAATATCAAAAAAAGAAATAGGTCGGTGCTTTAAGCTGATTCTCAAAGCACTAGAAACCAGCGTGGATCTGATAACAACCGGGGATTTCATGGTAAGGAAGCTCAAGGCTGTAACAGAAAGACTAACATGGGGAAAGCACTGCTTTGTAGGTGTTCATTATAGTAGCACTGTAATGTGAGGCATCCCAGACCTATAGTCTTTCTTGTATTTTCCCCTATACGCCTCCTATATATTTTAGCTACTAATATTTTACATTACAAAATTGCTTTATTGCCTCAAATGCTTACCTGACTCATGCATGCGTGCCAAAAATGTTGAATCTTCCTGCCATGCTACCATCTAGAAGAAATTATCTGTCCACTGAAGTTCTCTACCTTAATGTGCCATGCCACCGGTGAACTGTTAGAAGTTACTATGTACAATAATAATAATTAATAATATAAAAATACACAGTGGGAAAGGCCCTTTAAGGCTTAAAGATGGTTGTATCTAGACGTCGCTTCAACGTATTAACCATACGGCAATCATTTAAGGGGAGATGCTACTCAAAAACCAAAAAAAAGGTAAAAGTGGTTAAAGAGATTCATGACTTGGTGTATCAACTTAGGGCATAAAACCACACTAAAAATTACAATTTGGTTGCCGTGCCATGCCACTTTATTATGAATCGAAGTCATTTGTAATAGTTCATTGGGAAATCGACCGTGCTTCCCCTAATTAATTTTCAGAAAATCTTATACACTTAGGTTTCACTAATATGTCAAGCAACAGGATAAGACCAATATATGTCATGTGGGGCCAGCCAATTTTATAAATTGACATATCTAAACATTAAGATATTAAATTTGATAATATTTACTTGATTAATTTTTACTTAACCTTGCTCATACCTCACCCCCACTCAAATAGTGTTATCGTTTGCTAGGCTGTGTTTCCCACCCCTCCAAACAAAATTAAGCTGAAAGGAGTAATACTTTAGAAACAGTTGATTTCCTTAGTTAGCATGTAACGTATAACCTTAGCATTGAGAAAAAGGCTTGCAAAGAGAAAAGTTTTTTTCATAATATGCAGCGTTTGTATACATTTTTATTTTTATACCGGTCAATAAATATATTTATTAAAAATAATATAACTGTCTTGCACAAATAATCCCTTGGATTCTGGTAGGAAACACATCACAATAACAAATTTGACAATTAAAAAAAAAAATCAAAATTTTAGCCACATTTTCAGTTTTTTAAAGTCGCATCTTCCCTTAAAACACTCTTATTAAGAGAATTCCAATTGCAACAGAATAAAGTTCTTTCGCACATCAAGACAAACAGATTGTTTGTACAGTTTAAAGCCGTGTTCTCTGGTTCTCTGGTTTTGCTCTCCTTTGAGGAAAAGCATATACAAGTCTCATGGTTGCGCCCTGTTTTCTGCGATCAGCTAAGTGTTGTAAGCTTCAGTGTGGCACAGCGTCATTCATAATTAGATAGTGTAACTTTGAAAGTTTCTTTATTAACACAAGATCAGCTGACCAACGTGTCAGCTGATACAAGCATACAAGCATTTGGATCTTGATATAACTTTCAATAACTTCGTACATTTTAATATTGCGGAAAGTAAGACAGTGAATGAAACTAGAAAATACGTCATCAAGATAAACATCAAGATACGTTCTCTGGGAACATTGAAGACATTATTTACTTACGGAGGAAAAATACACACGTTACCAAAGGTACAAGAATAATTACTACTCTTGGCAAATTTTCGATAGTCAATTCTGCTGTGGATGGTGAAACCTAGCCGGCTATCTTCTTCAGGCACGCAATAAAAACTCCAAACACTACATCTTATTTACAGTCCATTCGATTCGAGATTGGCGTTAACTTGGCCGCCGATATTTACAAGGTGTGTACAAGGTAGGTTGAAAGCCATTGCAGCAGGCGAGTTCACCAGGATTATGAGACACTCTAGTTCAGGAAGCAAAAGGCAGATTCGTTCTCCTGGGCTACCCCCCAAAATTCCTCAACAAGTTGATACGGCAGGGAGTGCAGGGGAGGGAAATATATGGAAGGTGAGGCAATACAGAGACCTACGGTAGGTCTTGCCTACCTTCAAGGTGTGATGGACAAGATCCAAAAAGTACTTGGAGATAACAGCTTTGACTCCTACGTGAAAAAAGGAGAAGTACTCAAAGAAATGTTCCTGCCAAAAACAGTACAGAAGGGAGAAGGCGGCAAAAAGAAGAAATTCGAGGAGGATGCAAAAAACTGCAAAAAATCGTGAACACAAGAGAGGGAGTGTTTCGGGTGCCATGTGCTGACTGGGGTGCAGTCTATATTGGTGAGACACGTAAGGGCGAAAGGGCACGAGTAAAGCAACACATGAGCGATTCCAGAAACCAGAAAGATGCAAATGGCATAGCAGTACACCAGGTGGGCACGTCGCATCGTATTCAATGGGAACGAACTGAAACTTTGCTTATTTCAAACTAGAGCAGAGACTCACACCTGAGAGGCCTACCTAGAATCTGTGGCTATTCAATACCACATCCGTGCTGATGATTATCCAGGGACTCTCTAACCCTTCAATCCAGTTCCTATTAATGCTAGTTACAGAGAGCGTCTAAGAAAAATATGGAATAACGGCCTTCAAAATAACGGAGACAGCGCACGAGTGTGGTGGCCACCAATATGAGTATCGGTGAAGAAGCATCGGATTGAATCGGTAAAAGTTGGTATTGGTGGAATCGTGTTGTACAGTATAACCTCGTTAATAAGAACTCGGATAACAAGAATTCCCGCTAAATAAGAACTTTTTTCAAGATTTTGGTTGGTCAGCTACTCAAGTCAGCACTAAATATATACGGTTATAACGAACTCTGTCAATACGAAAGTACGGATAAGACGAACAAATATTTACAATTGTAGCTTATTTTTACGAATTTGCTGTTCGTAACGGTTCTTTTTCCTCCCCCTTGAATTTCGTTTAGTTTCTCGCAAAACATCAATCGTTAGTTGACTCCATCTTGGGAAGTGATAAGAGTTTTGTCTGTTTGCGCAAACGCAAAGGTCAAGGACGAATGAAAAGAAAATACTGTATACCGGTAGGCTACATTTTTTTTTAAAGTTGCAGTCCAATTTCTCTCGTCCGTTTAATAAGAACTACGGTTAATAAGAACATTTTTATCAGTCCCCTTAAAGTTCGTATCAAAGAGGTTTTACTGTATTTTTGGAATCGTGCAAATTTTTCCTCAGTAAGTAAACAAATAAGGATGAAACGAAGCCAGCATAACATGAAAAAAAAAAAAAACCGGCTTTTGTGCATGACGTCATTTGCGATTAGCCTCCAAGATTTCCAAGCTAAAGCTGCACCTCGCTTAGCGTTGAGCGCGATTCATTGAACTGACCTATTCAATGAAAGAAGGAAGGGGAAATAAGCTTAACATTGCTGCAGCGAGCGATGGCTTGCTCCCTGCCATATGTTTAACTAGGTAACTTTGCCTTACGGTATTATTATTTTGGTATGTGCTAGTTTTGTTTAGTTCCTACTTTCGTTTTAGAATAGTGGTATCTAGTGGGCGGTATTTGAAGCTTGTACTCACGCTTGCGGTCCGCTTTTTGCTGGAACACTTTCCCTTATAGGATTCAGATGATTAAATGTGGTTATATACAGCTAGCGAACAAGTTCAAAACATGTTTCTAATTTAAGACCCAGTATTATAAGCAAAACTTTTTCAGTAACAATCCCATATGGCACTTTTTTCAATTGTAAGACCAAGGTCTTAAATTCAGGGATTTACGGTAAGAGTATTTTAAATTCAAATTGCATTTGTTGGTGGATGTATTATGTTAAACCGTATAATTATTATTTTTTAAAATTTGTTTTAGTCACGGTTCTGTGCAAATCTTGGCCTACCCACATCTGTCCAGAAAGCTGCTACGCACATTGCTCGTAAAGCTGTCGAGTTGGATATAGTGCCAGGGTAAGTTGTCCATTTTGTTTGGCATTTTTATCTTTGTTTTAGCTGTGCTGATGTAGTATTGTTTTGTTATGCAGACGAAGTCCTATTTCTGTAGCAGCTGCAGCTATTTATATGGCATCGCAGGCATCGGAGGATAAGAAAACTCAAAAAGGTTTGTTGAGTAAAAATAATAAGATTTCTGCTAAAAATGAAAAAGGAGACAAGCTAAGTAGGTGCACGAGCAAACATCAAGTAGATTGCAAGGTTTCTTGATGTTTTATTTCTTGTGCACCTACTTGGCTTTTTTTCTCTTATCATCGGCCCTTAAATTTCGTCTCCTGCCCGTAGATGACAGACAGCTAAAGGCTTTGGGCCTTCAGAAAGGTGTAAGCTTACTGGCCGACACGTACTAGGCCCTATACTATGTAATCTTGTTTTAAAGCTGTGGTTGCTAATGTTTCTATGACTTATAACATCCCAGTAAGTGTATATTACAATAAATACTTGGCTTGTTAAATGAAGCAAAATTAAGTAGTCTGCTTTGGGTTGACCTGCAAACAATGTTCTGGATTACTTTGAAAGTTAAAGCGCATCGTAACTCCATTTACACACAGTTTAAAAAAAAAAAGATATTTCTACATTGCAAAATCCTCCTCACTGTAATTTTGCGATCCTTCCCTGCCATACGGTGCCTTGCATATTGCATCATTTTCATGAAAATGTCTACAAATCGTATCACTTCTGCCCCTGCTTTCTCCCCACCGTTGTCTCGCACTTAACTCGTCACTGGCATAGACAATCGTCGTGTGCTCTTGGTGGAAAAGTGGGTGTTGCCGACTTTGGCTTTCAACATTGAGAAGAAGGTTGGTAGCCTTGTTTAGAGGCTTATAGTGGCGTCTAGTGCAGCCGAGTGGTTTTCTACGTTAGTGTGAAAAGGAAGATCCGAATTAAGGCTAGCTCATGAATTGGATTATGGTTCAAGGTGGCGGTTCGCGAGGCTAGTGTAGCTGGTGAGTAATTGGACGTAGAATGGAATTCAGTATTCAAGCAAAATGTTCGCTGCCTAAGAAATAACAGAGAGATGGTTGGAGAAATAGTACCATAGTGAAACGAGGTGCAACCACGCGTTGGTTGGAGAAATAGTATGTATCGTGCACGTTGGGGGAAGATTTCACGACTGCGTTTCGTGAGGCGGCGAGAAAAGACCATGTGTTTTGTTGTTATTAATGCCACTTGTTGACGTAAGGAGGGTACTGTTAGAAGAAGTTCGTAAACACTTGTCCTATAAACTTTGGCTATTTGGGAGATCTGTGAATGCAAATTGAATGAATACAAATGTTGGGAATTGCTCGGCTGTGTGGCAAGCGAAAAATTTGGCTGAGTGGGCGGCTATTGGAGCTTCGAAACGATACGAGGCACGGGATTAGGCCTATGAGAGTAGGCCCCCGGTGAAGGCAGTGTGGCCAGGCCCCCCGAGGCAGATATTGGTGCCGGCATTACGCAAAAATTGAAGGTTATGCTGTCGCAAAGAGTGATCGAAGTAATTCCGAATGGGTCAGTGGGATTTATTTCCTAAATTTTCTTGGCTACAAAGCCAGTCAATTTGCTGCGCATTATTCTAAATCTGAAGTCTTTGAATGACTATGTGTAGATACTTTTAGATACTTTTGCCCATTGCAATGAACAATTTACAACAAAATTAGTGGATGGCAAAAGTGGACCTGTCGCTAGCATATGCGATTCCGGTGGCGCCGTGAGCCCGGAGATATGTGAAGTTGGATGGAAAGTTGTACTGCACAGTTTCGGTGTACAGTTACAGTTAAGTGTACAGTTTCAGGTCTTACCGTTTGGGTTGGCTTAGGCGCCATACATTTTTTTGGGCCTCATTAGAATTGTACATACTTGGATGATTATGGAATCTGGGGCTATCATGCGACAAGGTTCTCCGGGATGTGCAAAGAAAAAGAATGTTGTGCATGTTATCTAGTCTGGGATTTACCCTGAAGTTTGAGAAAAACGTTTTGAAACCAACTCGCTACCTGCCGTTTCTCGGGATGGATATTTATATGGTACGGTGAAGATTGGTCCTACCAAACCGTAAACAGCAGGGGCTGTTCGACATAGTTCTTAGGCTACTGGGCCAAGAGCGAGTGTCAGTGAGTAAATTGCGGTGGCTGCACGGTTTGTGTGAGACTGTGGTTAGTGCTGTACAGGGTGCAATAATGCACATGAGGTTTTGGCCGGCTGATTTATTAATTTGGTGTCATTCGAACTGTTTGATGGGTTGCTTGTTGACTGGTTCGCATAGTGATTTGCAATGGTGGTTTGGTGATTAGGACGCCGAGAGGTCTGCGGCAGCGGTTGCACTGGGAAGCAATGATTATGATGTCGATGGATGCATTGGATAGTGGCTGGGACGCTTGCCTGGAAGGAAGTGAAGCCGATGGCCATTGGACGGCCCCGGACTCGTTGCTCCATATTGATGCTAAGGAGTAGTTGACAATTGTTTATGCGGTACGAGCCTTTCAGGACCAGCTCCCGGAGCAGCGTGTATGTGTCCAGTCGGATAGTGTAGCTGCGCATAAACAAGCAGAGCAGTGCAAAGTACCCTCGTCCCTCACCCACATTGTGCAGAAGAGTTGGCAGTTGGCCCTAGGGTGTGTTTTGGAGGTGGTTTTTATTCTGGGTGTCTACAATACCACATAGCGGCCGGTTTATCCCAGGTATTCAGTGACTCCACTATGTCACTTATCCCGATAAGAAACGGAGTGAGCTCGCGCCATGGAGAAGCTGTGATGTTGTTTTTCTAAAAGCCAGTTGGGGGTGAGTACACCGTCCCCTTGTGCTGTACCAAGATGTGATATAGCCCTGGGCAACGCCGTTTTTCTTTCTGGCACCTGAGCTGGTGAGGCAGACAGCCTGGAATGCGGGAAGAAAGATGACTTCACTCCAAGTGGTTCAAAACGGGATTTTTTTCCAGCGATTGGGAGTTAGCACGCATCATCTGCTTATACAGGCGTTCTGTAAATGTGTACTGCTTGAGCACTAATACCTATTGATGTCGGATGCCTCTTAATTTTAATTGAATTTAATTCCAATATCCAAACTAACGATAAAAAAAAGTTTTAGTTAAGGGTTTATTTAGTATTCCATTAACTGAAACTTGGTTGAAAATCTTGTGAGTGCTTTACTTCCACTGATCTATATGTGTATCAGGTCGTGTTTGGGTGGGCTCCCACTATGGATCAAGTTTGTCTCTCTGAGTCGGGAGTATATATCTGTTGATCGGTTTGTATGCATCTCCTGTTTTATTCATCAGGGGGATTTTATGCAACGTAAAACACCTGAGTCCCCCTTTTTTGGCCATTTTCAATACCATGCTGCTCTAAAGTATGTGTGTGCAAGAGAGTGCTAGTCAGTTTGGCCAAGATCCTAAAGCAACAATTTTTACTCAATAAAATTCTTCTCAAAGACGCTCAAACCCAAAAGTGAACAAATACTTCTTTGTATTTATTGATACAAACATCCAAAGTAAAATGGTGAGTTTTTTCTTGACAATTTTTACTCCTTCAGAGTTTTGGTGTAGATTGAATTCTGCAATTTATTTTGATTAGTTTTATACCCTTTGTTGCCAAATTAAAGTGTACCACGCAGTTAAAACACTAAACACCATGTTTTTTTTCTTTGCAGAAATTGGTGACATTGCTGGGGTTGCCGACGTCACAATTCGTCAATCGTACAAGCTCATGTACCCACGTGCTGCAGAATTATTTCCTGAAGACTTCAAATTTGCCACTCCAATTGACCAGTTACCTCAAGTGTAATGGGGTAAACAGGAAATGGACACAATTTGTTTTAAGGGAACAGAACCAAAAAAAGTATTTGCATTGACTAATTTACTGGAGTGCAAATTGTTGACTTGTGCACTAACGCTGTGCTGAATTGTTAGTTTGGTCAAAAGTGTATTATTTATGTATTACGTATTATATTTATTATTACAAGCCTTATTTGCATACACATTATGTTAAAAGTTATATTTGTCATCCTAGCCACTTCACACAAACTTTTGTAGATGTGAGCAATTTGAAATTGCGTATTCTGATATAGCGAAAAAAACAAAATCTACACAACCATGCCATTTTGATTTTGTGTTTTGGATAAATACATATGCCTTTTTCCGTAAGATAGAGGAGAGCTCACAGAACATGTATCAGTTCTGTGCAAGAATTAACATCTGAAAACAAAATTTGTATTGCTGCCTGAAAGAATGAAGAGTAGGATGAGGAGCTGCTTAAATGTTTGCGGGAATTGTGCGTCCAGATAATTTTGCGACGTGTAGCTTTATAGATTTCAAATTGATGATGTAGTATGAATATAGATCAGTGTTAAGTAAAACGAAGTGCCGCTAAGCGTACTGCAGCATGTGTCTCGCTGAACTTTATTTATAAGCAGCAATCGACAACAATCAATTCTTTAAGATGACAATCAGATGGCACATCGTACGGTCATACCAGCTTTGGGATCTGCTCGCCCCATCTTGAAACAGTTAGCAGCTGCAGTGCTGTACGGTATGGGTCAGAGAGCTGATTATCACCCACGTACCCAATCGATCACAAATGTAACGCTCAAATTCAAAAACAAAAATACATACTGTACGGTGATTTGAGCATTACATTTGTGATCAATCGATTGAGTTCGAACATTCAAAGTAGAAGATGGTTCCTTATTTCACCGATGTATCCCTACAAAAAAAATGGAAGTATTATTTTTGGGCAAGTTTTTTTTCCCCATGATAAAAAAAAAGATGGAAAAAATCACAATATAAAAAAAAAAATTGCTCGCACAACTATTTTATTCCTTTTTTTTTTTACCCTTAATTTTGCTCTACATTTCTTAACCCTTTTTACATTGAACGAAGCAATTTTCATGTAACTGCTTCAAGCACATCCTGTTTGGTCATCTACAAATAATTAACTTTCATTTCTAAATTTATACAGGCAAACCTCGTTACAACGATAGGCTAAGGGGCAACGTTATTTAAGGTTTAATGTTATAAAGAATCCCGTTTATAGCATTTTCTACTAATTTATGCCAGATAATCTTGCACAAACATGTTAAAAACAATGTAGCATATATATTGTAGTAACCTGCATAATCAAAACTTTTTTATTAGACGAAACACGGACATTTATTTACGTACAACGTTGGAAAGTTAGGCCAATGTGAAAGTTACGGAATAATGTACAGTACTGTATGCCGTACGCCTACAGTATTACTCTGCAGGGAAAAAAAACTCTTCAACTAGGTAGCGACGAAAAGGTTGTTAAATTTTGTTTTTGAGTAAACGATCATGCTACAGTATTCATTGCTGATATGTTCTATTTCTACATGTTGGGCAGTACCTTCCATGTATTCATTATGGCTAATAAAATGACGGACAGTCGCGAGCGCTGATGACAAATCGGCAAGCGTTGGTGGTGCTACATTTGTTCACCCTCTTCTTATTTCACTATCGTCATCGTCAATTCAACAGCAGTAGTGTTGGTGTTGAAAAATTAAAACTAAATTCAATCAGGTCTTCATCAGTAAGTTCTTGAGTACCTAGAGCACTTGTCATCAACCATTACAAAATCCTCAAAAGTCGCTTCACCAGACGTATTTCTATTAGCATCACGCAGTTTCCCACAGCGCGCCGCAATTTGAAATTTGTTCTTCCATGATGTCACCACCCTCCGAGTGCATCATAGGTCTTAAGATTCTCAACAAACCATGCTTTCTTCCAGCAGTTTGCGATTGTCACAGCTACGCAGCATTAAAAAAAAATATGCAACTATCAATTTAAACATGGAAAATGTGGAGACGAATATTTTTTTAGCTTTACAGATTGCCTAGGCCGAATCACAGGGGGCTCGTTGCAAAATACGAGCATGCCGGCACTCCGTCAGGACGGAAAAAACAAACACACAACAACGACTTTTTTTTTTATGCACTTCATGGTGGCATGTTCGTATAGTGTACAGTACATGTACTTTACATTTGAGACAAGCCCTTGTGGGCCGAGTCAAACTTTGACGTACCTTTCACCTACCGACCGAGCTACAAAACAATCAATCTTTAGATCGATCACAGTTTCCATTTGTGTCGTATTGATAAGCGTACGCTCAACAACATGGCGTCGATAATCAACTTTCCATGTTTTAATCACTCCTTAATCCATAGGTTGAATCTTCGCTGTGCAGTTGGGAGTAAAATAAACGTTTTATAAACGCACATTAGCATTGTGTGCATTGCAATTGTCAATAAGCAACACAATTTTTCGGTTTTTTTTTATCATCTGCATCAACCTCCAACAACCACCTTTCAAATAAAACCATGGTCATCCATGCCTTTAAATTTCAATGTGGTCGTTTTGATTTACCGTTTACAACGGCACTTGCTTCTCTGATCCGTTCATGCTGCTGCTGCTGCATAAAACTGTAATTCGTTCTTGCTTAGTTTGCCACCGATGCAAGGATCTCCCTTGACAGCCAGCATATTTTTTCAGGCATCAGTTTGTAAAAAAAAAAAAGGCCAGTTTCATCTGCGTTAAAAATATGGCAGGGCTTAAAGCAACATTCTCATTCACCTATTCTTTGGCATCGGCAACGTTAACACTAATTATACGGCCTGTAATAGCATGTCTTGATTTGAAACGTAATAGCCGTCCGTTGCTAGCTTTGAATTCCTCTGTCTCTCAATAGTAAGTTGGGCCGCTTTTTTTCAGTAGTTCACTGCTCACAGGAATGTTATTCGTACATGTGTCGGTAAACCAAGTGAAAACTGCAGACTCAAGTCATGCGTCTTAGCTGTTCTTAAGTATTTTCTGGTTTGCAACTACCGATTTCTTGTTGTAGGCCTCCAAAATTTGATCTTTGTTTTTCCACATGGTCCGAAGTGTGCTCTGGGTAAGACTTTTGTCTCTTGCAACAGCATATTGCGATTTTCCGTATTCAGTTTCTCGGATAATTTTCACTTTTTCTTCGACGCTCAACTCGTTCCGTTTAGCTTTCGGTGGCATCGTAATTCATATGTAATACCGCCTACGATGAAGCGTTGCTTGAATGAAACTCTCTTCACTCCTCCCTTTTGAATGGATCAACCATTGTGTGGCATTTCTGCCCTGCATCTGTTCGACATTTCTGGCCGATGACTCACTGTTGCTTGTCCGTCCGCACAGCATTACTGTAGATCGTTATGACGGTAGTGAAAAAGAGCCAAGGTACTGCAAAGTACAACGTTGTGAGCGGTTTAATGCTATAACAGGTGACAATACATGCTATTTTGACCGTTCTTTCAAATTTACAGCGTTATAAACGGTTTAATGGTATAAGAGGGTGACGTTATAACAAGGTTTAACTGCATCAAAGATTTGAAGAAAACCTAGTCTGTCGGTCTAAGTTGACAAGATCGTTCGGTAGGGATGTGCGAGTAGAAAAATTGTAAGTCGAGCCGAGCCGAGTTTTCAGCAGAAGAATCGAGTATCAAGCCGAGTTCGAGTATTTGATGGAAATATTTTGTTTGCAAGTTTCTCTTTAATTTGTTAATATAATAAGAACAAAGATGGTGCTTAGCTGACTGTGTTGGTAATGGTTTTCCAGTTTTCAGGACATAACTTAAAAATAGTTTCAGTTATTGACTTTTAATCTGCACCACTGGAAAGCTCTCGTCGAGACGATCGATTTGGTATATTGGAATGTCAAAATCTGTCAAAAATTGGCGAAATTATCGCATTTTCGCCGAATTCGAGTTTTTCGAGTATGGACACAAGCAGCGAGCCAAGTTCGAGTACAAGTTTCATACGCGGCTCGGCTCGGCTCGAATTTTTCGAGTATCGCACATCCCTATCGTTCGGTGTACCGGTTATTTATGTTACGTAGTGATAGTTAGCAGGGGAAAAAATCCGAGGGTTGTAGT
Source organism: Lithobius niger (assembly GCA_023313725.1). NCBI lineage: Eukaryota > Metazoa > Arthropoda > Chilopoda > Lithobiomorpha > Lithobiidae > Lithobius > Lithobius niger. The sequence goes on from JAHWFP010012658.1 coordinate 97,058, forward strand.
TATATTGAAATCTGTTCCCACATTTTTAAGCGCGAGACCCAAGAAACAACTTGAAAGCACACATTTATTCTGCGTTAAGTTGTTTTGCTTTTACCTACCTGATCATGGTACAGATGAAATAAGTTAATAGGCATTTCGTAGATGTCAAGACTGAAACATTTTTGATTTATACAATGCAACCCTGGCCCATCAAATAGGGATGCACCGAATATTCGGTATTCGGCCAAAAATCAACTACTGTATTTGGTATTTTGTCGAATAATGATATTCGGTTTTGACCGAATAATATTTTTGTATAAATTTATGCAATTTGGTTAATGTAAGAACGTTTAGCTACGTATTGCGTTTCGGCTTGTGAGTAATTGTCTTTTAACATTCGTAAAAGAAGGAAAAATTATGGGCGACTGCCTTTTTTCAAGGCCTATTACGATACCAGAGTTTATGAGTGGGAGGGTCATTTTTTTCGATAGATGAAAGTGTGCGTTGTATGCCTTAACCTCCGTTTCATAATATTTTAACTGTGTTTACCCTTAATCAGTATGGTCACACATTTTAATCAACATTGTGTGTTTAATTTACTGGTATTCGGCAGAGCATTCAGTCAGGTATTCCGCCGAAGAATTCGGCATTTGGCCTATTCGGGCATTATTCGGCTTAGGGCCGAATAATTCGCTTAATTAGGCCGAATAGGTCACTTGTTTGGTGCCGAATATTCGGTATTTGGCAGTTTAATTGTATTCGGTGTTTGGTTTTCAGCAAGTTGAGTATGCAAGTCTGTATTCAGTATTTGTTATTCGGGAGGTTAAGTATTCGATTGTATATTCAGTATTTGACAAATTTTGTATTTGGTGCATCCCTCCCCATCGCTGCCTGTAATGGTTACGCTATAGCTAAAAAAAAAAAAAAGGAACTGAGGAAGTAATTGTAATCTTACTTGGGTCATCAGACAGCAAACAAAATTAACGATCCGATACAGGGAAGCTGCAATATTTTAAGTTATTTTAGACAAATTAGTCGGCTTAAGAGGTTGAGAGCTCTCCTCTGGTGTACAGTCGTGCTGAGGTAGCCTCAGCAATAAAATAGTCATCAATTTTTTTTTTTGTGTGAAGCAATTTCTTAAAGCAGCAGGTTTATTTTCCCAAAGAAAAGTTAAAAACGGCATTTTTTTCTTATTTGACGAGGTAGCATATGTGAACTAGGTTCACCAAGAACCCGACTCTGCATTGCTTGTATCAGAATGATGCAAGTTGCCTTTACTATTTTTGACATGTACATAAGCTGTGTGGTTGAAATTTGTACTTACTGTAATTGTAAAATCGGTTGACAAATGTATGTAAATAGTCCAAGTTGAAGTCAGTCATGCCCAATTTTGTGTTCATAGTTGAGTCGGCTTAGTGGCCATCGCACATTCGATAAAGTACCAATTTTCATTAGAAAAAAATAGGTGTGTTTTGTGGCCAAGTAATACCTTGTTACGAATTAGTACTGTGTGTAAAAGAATAAACATTTTTATTTTGTTTCATTGTTTGAAGGTTTTTTTTTCTTAGGTAAACTAGAGCAGCCCCCGTATGTGGCGGATTTGTTACAGCTTTGTTGCGATTTCCCGTTTGCATGAAAATATTGTGACGTCACTATGTCTGCCAATTATTGTTGAAGGTTCTCAAAAATTAGGTACCGTCGCCCAAGCTTCCGAGATTCCCACTACAGACTTCTGCAGACCCACACGCACAAACAAACAAAAAACTATGATCGTAGTTATAAGTCCAAAATGGACTTCATCCGAGATCTTAAAAAAGAAAAGTGTGGTTAGTAAGACTGCACCGAATCGATACCGAATCGGATCGGAAAGGTTGCCGATATTGATGGTGTAGATATCGGATCGGTACCGCCAACTTTTACGGAAATATTGATAACTGGGGAACTGTTCAGGATTGCAACATGTAGTGTGTGGCGTAATTAGAAAGTATCTTCCTAGCTATATTTTTTATTTTAAATTTTTTTCATTTTAATAATTATTGGGCTTTTGGAGAAAACTACACCGCTTATCGGTACCGGATCGGTAAAGTTGGCAACGGTGCAGCCTTAGTGTATTAAGGTTGTAAAAACAGTCACTTTTTGTAAAACAAAAAACGACCGACCTGGTGAAAGCAGCACATATCCGGATGCTCACAAAATCAAGGTGGATAAGTGGAAGGGACCGCTAGGAATCGGCAGAGTACCAAGGAACCTTCTTAATCCTTTTCTGCCCATGCCGAACTGGATAATTTTTTTAAAGTCCCATATGATAGGTGGGTCAGTCGCGAGATTCGAGCCGGCATTCACTTGGTTTGGAGACGATGACCACTGGGCTGTTGCTGCTCGCTTTGCTCGGGGACCCCTCACAAAGCTCGCGCTGCGCATTGGGACTAAGTTTTTTGCTGTGTACCATTGGGCAGTAAAGGGTTAGTGTGGCTTCGAACGGGGCAGAGAAAAAGAGTTATTAAAGAGCACGCAGCATAAATATTTACATTAGCTTAGCACTAAAGGAGTATTTGTCGCCTAAAACAGCACGATACCCCCAACGAAGAACCTACACAGGTCAACTTACATTTTTGGAGAATTTCAATCCCCTCCAAAAACGATGAAAAACTTTACACCGTAACATTGCTTGTCGAATTTAAATTTGAACACGCGCTCGGGTATGTCAGCGGGACCACTGATGTAATGGTTGATCTGGACTGAACCCAGTCTAGAACCCAGTCTATCATCAAGGGCGGCGCCAAGTTGATGTGTTGCTGGGGACTGCTAGGTTCATGAGAGCAACACTGTTCAGCTCAAACATTTCGATGACGAGTGACACCAATATACCCTAAGGTGATTGTCATTTAGGGCATTAGATTTTAGCATGATCGAGGTCTGGTCCCACGGTTGGTTTTCCTTGAATGCTCAGTAATTCCATTCCTCCTATCACACTTGGCAGACATCATTGGCATGCTCTTTCAGCCTAATAGGGTTTCTCCTCGTTGGGTTTCTCCTACATAGATGGCGTCCAAGTCTTGCAGGGGACTCCATAAGACTACACCATGTCGGATGCAAAGGGGTATTGGAGTACAAGGAGTGGGGGGAGGCTTGTCTTCTACTTCTGGTGGCATACCGAAGGGGTGGATGCGCACACTCGACGAGGGGTCTCTTAAGGTTGGCCGTATATCGAAGAAGGCATCTAACACCTTGTTTTTGCTGACAACAATGACATGGTTGCTTCTCCCGGGCAGTAAGATACTAAATGGAAAGGGCCGTTTTCTTTGGGCTCACCAAGTCATTTATGCTGCTTAAGACTTTTTCCTTTGCTTCCTGGCTTTGTGCCACGATTTATTTTATTGTTAATGAGCTTCACTAGGTTGAGTTTTCCTAGAGGGTGTAGAGGTCTGAATCGGATTAAGATTTAAATAATTTATTATTTTAAATTCAAACATTAAATAGCAAAATAAGCAATTTTAGCATATACTTACGGTTATTTCAGATTTCAGGTATTTTGCAGACAGTAACAAACAGCCCTATTCAGTGCCAAAATATCGTAAAAAAGAACCATGTTCCCGTTTTACGGAGTTGCGTACGAGAGTATGGCTGGATGTGTGTTAGAACTGTGACGCTATGCTCAGCAGACTTATTAATTTCCTACAGGTAGACAGGTGCCCCAAGCATGAAATAGAATTACAGATTCTACTAGACTTACCTTCCTTGAAGGAGAATATAAATTCTATGAGGATGAGGGGCACCTGTCTACAGTCCCACCCACCTACCCTCAAAGCATGGTGGGACTGTATTGCGGCTGTTCTCCTCACTTGGAAGAATGGTGGCACGAAGTTGGGGCACACCTTCACAGACAAGATTTCAGCATGCCAAGATAATTACCCTTGGAATACCATGACCGACTTGCTCCGCAGGTGGATCAATCCGTCCTCCTAGAATTCAGATTCTCCTTCAAGGAATGCAAGTCTAGTAAAATCTTTAATTCTTGAGCACTGTTTGCTACGTATAACCTCAATCTTTTCTTTAAATCCTATTCAGCAACTGGAAAAAGATTAGGCAGCACAGATGGTTTTTGTTTTTATAAGACTGTCCCGATACAGATACCGTATCATTAAAACGATAATTTTAAAATGTAAAATTAGTTTTTACTAGCCTAAAATACTTACCTTCCTTAATAATGCTTAAAACCACTATTTTACGCTATCACTGCTCAAACTACCAAAAAAATTCCTATTTTTCTTGTTCCCTCTAAAACTTCTCTCCATCTCCGCCAGGGGCGCTGCTACGCCTAGCCAAGGAGGGCGCCATCTTGTCTAGTCCCGTCATCACATTTTGAACTCTCCGGTTCCGTGAATGCGGGGAGGCGTGCGGGTCCATACGGAAGGTAAGTATTTTAGGCTAGTAAAAACTAATTTTACATTTTAAAATTATCGTTTCTTACTACCTGCAAATACTTACCTTCCTTAATAATGCTGAATTCGTCATTCAGGCAGTGGGCTAAGGAACCCACTGAACCCAGGAGAGTCACCACTAACATAACCTAAGGATATCGAACCATTACTCACCTCTATCTAGTAATGACTTTGGCATCCTTGGCTGCTTTCGTCTGTCTCCCTCCATGATCCCCAGTCTGTTCTCTCGGTGATCTGTTGGGATGATTTCTTCCTCTGCGTCTCTCAGGGAAGTAGCCTGACCTGGCTTTCCCGTACGAGACCACCCTCACAACTGTATGGCTAATCTACCTGTGAGAGGTGTTTTTCTCCGGTCTATGGCCTTTCAACGGTGTGAGGCTTTTCACTCGTGTGAGGCTTTACGCTGGTGTGAGGCTTTTATACCCTTGTGACTGTATCCGTCCAGGTCTACCTACAACTTCTGACCTGCCACCACATGACCTTGGACCACCGACTTTCCTTCTGCCCCGCTCGTGTCTCTGAGGTAGTGCCTGATGAAGGTGTTACTATGATTCCACGAGCAGGCTGTCACCACCTTGTCTAGTGGTGTGCCACAACCGAAAGCCCAGGATGCTGCCAGTGCTCGGAGTTCATGTGCTCTTACTGTCGCGGGGAGGTCAATGTGATTTGGGCCGTTTTCGTATGCACGTTTGATAACAGCGCAAATCCATTTCCCCATTCGGAACGTGGTGACCCCTCTACTAAGCACTTTGCCACTGATTGTATCTACATCCAGAAACAGGGGCGTAGGCTTGGAGTCTTCTGTCGCTTCCCTTTTCACTGTTCTGACTTGCTTGGTTCTTTCCAGGTAGAATCTTAATGCTCTGACAGGGCACTGGAGTCTCTCCTGGTCCTCTGTCTCCACCTTTTTCTTCTTAAGGGAACGGATCTTGACCGGCACTGATTGTGTGTCCGCCTTACAATTCTTTGCTCTGAAATGTGCCGGGAACGTCAGGTCTATTTCCGACCAACCTTTGGACGCGCGCAGGTGGCCCTGATCTCTGGCGAACGCGGCCAACTCGCTTTGCCGGGCTGCTGACGCCAAGGCCACCAGGAAAATCTTCTTCTGGGTAACGTGCAAGATAGATGCTGTTCTCGCCGGTTCATAGGGGGCCCCTGACAGGCTTTGTAGTACCAAAGGCAAGTTCCATTTGGGGAACAGGGTCAACTTCTTCGGTCTTGCCTTCTCGAATGCTGCCATAAGCTTTGTTATTACAGTGTTTTCGACCGTCAGTGCCTCCCCGACACAAGTCAACACCGAATTAATGGCCGAGCGATAGCCTTTGATTGCGCTTGGGGATAACTTCTTCTCAAAGAGTTCTTCGAAGAATGCCGTCAGCGCGGGGACAGACGGTTTACATGGGTCACACTCGTTGTCTCCGCACCACTGGAACCATTTCTTCCACTATGCATCATAATTGCGTTGCGACGACTCCCGCAGACACCCCGTAATCCGTGAAGCTACTTCGTTCTTGAAGCCTCCCCGCACCAAATTCTTCTTCAAAGTCTCCACCCGTGAAGCCTCAGAATGGAAGGGTTTGGGTGAAGTGTCTTCCCTTGGTGTTGGGACAGCAGGTTTGGAGTGATGGGGAGCTCCACCGCCTCCTTCTTTAGTTCCATCAAGTCTGGGAACCAGTGAGCCGCCGGCCACCATGGTGCTACCAGGATGAAGCTCCCCCTCGATGTCCTTATCTTGTTGAGGACCTTCTGCAGGAGACGGAATGGGGGAAACAAGTAGGCATTCATGCCCTCCCAGCTGACCGCTAACGCATCTGTTGCCCAAGCTCTGGTGTCCGGGAAAGGCGAGATGAAGCATGGGAGCTGAGTGTTGTGACGCGTAGCAAACAGATCTACAGATGGGCACCCCCAGCGAAGAAACAAGGCACGGTACACCTGCGGGTCCAGCCTCCATTCGGTGGTCGGGACTTGTGAGCCTCTGGACAGCTCGTCTGCCCACACATTCAAATTCCCCGCAATGTGGCGTGGAATCGGCGTGATGTTTAGCTCCAGACATACCTTGAACAGTTTCGACGTCTCTTCCATGAGGGACTGGGAATGAGTGCCTCCTCCTTTCTTGACATATGCCACAGCCGTGGCATTGTCGCACATGATTCCCACTGTCTGTGACCGAAGGGCCTCTCCCCAAGTCAGAATCGCCTTTCAAACTGCCCGCAACAATTCCAAGACGTTGATGTGAAGTAACTTCTCCTTGTCTTCCCAGGTTCCCGACGTTGCTTCTCCGTCCAAGTGGGCTCCCCAACCCATCATGGAAGCATCCGTGAACAGCAGGTTGGTAGGTGTCTCCTCTCGGATTGGCACCCCTACCGCCAAGTGTGTCCTTACCGCCCACCATTGTAGGCAATCTCTCGACAGATCTTGAAGGTCGATGACGTCTTTCCAACTTGTCCTCGGTTGCCAGGCCACTTTCCTGAACCAGTGTATTGGTTTTACCCTCCATTGTCCGAGGGGCACCAATCTGGCGTTGGAATCCAGGGTTCCTATAATGGAGGCTAAGTCCTTTGCCGACACAGACATGCTCCTGCACAGCTTGGTGACGGCTGCCTTGGTCTTCACGATCCGTTCTTCCGCCGGCCTTACCAACATGGTGTGGGTGTTGAAAGTTGCTCCCAGAAAAACAAAGATCGACTCCGGTGTGAGCTGGGACTTCTTCAGGTTGATCCCCAGTCCTAGATGTGCGTAAAGGGACTTGCACAAGTCCGTTTGATGGTTGAGGGTCCTCTCTTCCTTGCTGCAGTTAGCCAATCGTCGAGATAGGCGTGGGCTTTTATGCCGTGAAGATGTAACCAAGCCAAGACAGGTTTCAAGATCCGGGTGAACACGTACGGAGCCGTGGCCAACCCGAAAGGCATCGCCGTGAACTGGAAGGATTTCCCCTCCACCACCAGCCTGAAGAAACGACGAACTGATGGATATAGTGGTACATGCAGGTAGGCATCTTCCAGATCGATGGAGGTTGTATACTCTTCGTGTCGGAGTGAGTCCCGAATGGAGTCTATAGACTCCATTGGAAATGTTCCTTCACTAAAAACTGGTTGAGCGTTCGAAGGTTGAAGATTACTCTCGAGCCTCCCCCTTTCTTCGGGATCACCCTGGCTGGGCTCCAAATTCCTGGAGTGTTGTCGGGCTCCTCGAGTGCTCCTTTCGCAACCAGAATCTCCACTTCCTGTCTCAAGTCTGGGGTTGTTAAAGACCGTACCAGCCTTAAAATAAAATACCATCTTAACGTGTTTTAGACAAATGCAGTACCACTTCGCATAAAATTTGTTATTGTGCCCAACCAAATTTGATGAATAGATAGTGTTCGATATGAGAAACCCAACGATAAGTACCCCCATATTCCACTTTAGTTTTTAATAAACGCAGCCGTTTGATTCATTGTGTGAAATATTTTCACCAAACGATCTGCAACAGCCACTAGACTACGCTTTATCCAGGATTTGTAACTGAGATGGACAGTAGAAAACTGTAACGTAATATGTTCATTATTACGTAGGCCATCACTGTATTGAATTGTCCCAGTGAAGCACTCGACGTCGGCCGCACAATATTTAAATGACTTTAGTCAAGGAAACGCATTCTTACAACGTTGGAAGAATCTTCCCCCACTGTGCGGGATATGTAGTTCGGTTGACTAGGGCCCAGACGTTAAGGTCGATGTAGGAACAATCTGCCTCAAAACAAAACTTACAAAGGATTCCCACCAAGCATTTTCGGTCGTGTGAAGTCGTGATATCAAACGCCATGCCCTTTCGCCAAGCTAATCCCACCGAGTATTCGAAGGTTAAAGGAAACCTATAAAAATTACCTTCTGCGCAATGATTTTAATTATTTCATTTAATGTTTGAAGTCTTAGTCCCCCTAGTTTCCTAGCCCCTGAACCACTTGACCAATTAGAAGAGGCCTTATGAAAAAGGCACATCCCCAGAGCAATACCTGTAAAATGAGCTAAGAATCAGATTTATTCACCGCATGGAAGAATTTATTTTCGTGATACAAATAACGGCGTTACCAGTAGCCAGTAATTAGACAAATATCAACATTATTCACATCGTTTTTTCAACGAGAAAACGTTAAGCTGTGTCACTTTTATGTTGTCAGGCGACCAAAGTCGCCCGATCAAACAAGTTTCAGCCTTTTTTGTCGCATTGTTATTTATCCTCGGATGGCTGAAAACAGCCAAACTACTTTTGCTGTAAAGACACAACGTGTCTAGTGGTAGCCATGCTCATATATATAATTTACCTGGATGTTAGCGTTAATCTTGTCGGGTGACGCACTAGCATGTGTCTGGATATAAGAACAATGTAAGACTATGAGTGTGATGGTATGCACAGACTCTTGTATGGTGAGTGCACCAATCCATTGGAGATAATGGCTTTTCCTTCAATGCAATAGCCACGTGGCTAATTTCGAAACCCCCCCCCATTGTGGTTACTTGTGGCCGAAAGCCGACCTCCCCCCTACCCGGCCACGTGGTTTTTGAATGGCCCCAATACAGCCCTAGGTTTTTATAATTGTAGATGGTAGTGAATGTAAAATCTACAAAAAAAATGGTAAAATAAACAAAAAGCATTAGATCATCAAAAATAAATAAATTCTTTAATTTTTGGTTTTGTGTTGCATTTAAGAACTATTACAGCTAAAGAGCAGTTACAAAATGTATCTCAAATTTCATTGTACGTATGAGGAATGGAAAATGACAGTGGAATACAAAATATGTACAATACCATTAACACATTCACGAAATCAAGTCTACATTATTTCAGAGTGCACCAATTCTACAAAAAAAAAATTACACTATTTTAGTACATAATCAAAGAAAAACAAATTTAAGTATTTACAGGTCTTTAAGTTACGGGACTTTTGCTCTGCCAAGACTCTTAAGTAAAATAAGCTACATTATAAGACCCACGGTTTGTACTGAAATGTTAAACCAGGAGTTTTCAATAACTTGGCGATCAAAATTCAAGTACTATTTACACTTGTGCCTCTTTTATAAGCGCTCACAAAAAGTTCAATTCTTTTAGAGAAAAACTGGTAAACCTAATGCATAACAAAACGAAGTGAATAGCAATACTTCTTCCAGAGCTCAAAATGCAGGTGAAACCAATAAACAAAGATAACCATAAATAAACTAACACTTATCGTAGCATCTAAGGACTGCAGTCAATAACTGGTATTTTTTATAAACATTTTAAAGGACTGAAGGTTTTTTTTTTAATCAATCGTGTTAGTGTGTAAAACTGTAAATGTGAATTTATGCAAGAAATTGATTTAAATAAGCCTGATTGCCGATAAATTGATCATTTTTGGTGAAGGGATCGTGCTCAGAACAAGTTTTGCAAAATAAAATAATTGAAAAAATCTAAGGAAAACAATTCCAGATGTCTTAAAGATTTTAGGCACTTACAACATTTTTCCACGCCTGAAATCCATTTTTTATTTCCAGGATTTTTCCAGTTTTAAGGATCTGTGCGAATCCTGTTGACGCAATTAAAGCACACAACATGACTAGACAACAGTTTTAATATTTCGAGACACATAGTACCGTACTGTCTCTCATATAAAGCTCACCCACGAAAAAGAAAGTACTTTCCAAAAATAAAAAGCGCATGCAAGCTAAACATTTTCTGCACAATTCATGACATTAAAGACATCAAAATGTTGATATTAATTAATCAACCGACAAACACTTTTATGGTAAAACTGTAAATTAGTCCTGTTAAAATTTGGAGTGAGCAGCAATTTTTCTTATCCACTTGGATGCCACAATTGTTTAAAAATGTCAATTAGATGTTTTTGTTTTAGAAATAACTTCATAACAGTTAAAGCTATACCACGCGCCACGGCTGTTTACCGTAACGCATGCATCACGTGATTAGGCTTGTCCTGTCAAATGGCAGAAGAGCCGCTATTCTCGTTCGTCAGTGGCTGACTCGTGATGACATCACGGCAAACAGCCGTGGCTCGTGGTATAGTAACTTGCGATTTGCCCCAATGGAAAGCTGGTGAAAAACTATTAGGTTCATTATACCCCTTCGCGACCAGTATTCAAATGCAATCCAGCACACGCAGAACCAGTGGCTCTGAGAACAAAAAGATCCCAAGGTAAACTCTTACAACCACATGATTGTACCTGGCCGCGAAGGGGTTAAATGTCAAAATCGGTCAATATTTAGCGAAATTATCGTCGTGACGGCATTGAAGCTGCAGATTGGTTTTTTGGACAAAAATATTTCTAAGAAGTTGCGCTTATACGCAAGACAATAAGGTACATGAGGAAAGACACTGGCTACCTTTCGGTGACACGTTAAAAAAAAAAAAATACCTGACAAAGCAATTACACACTTTTAAAAATTTCAATAAAGTAGAAGCAAATCAGTTTTCCTAAATTTGAGTAGTAATTAATTTAAAATTCTAGACAATCAAACGTAGTTGGCACTTTAATGAAAGAAAAGAATAAAAGTATGTGTCCACCTCACCAAAAGTGCTGTGCACGCAAAACCTACCCTATCTTTAAAAAAATGAAGTCAAATCTCAAATGTATTTCACGTAAAAGCTAACTTCCAATTTGTACACTTGGTCAAAATGTTGAGATCATCTGGGTATACCAAGGTTTACCTGTAAAGTGCGGTAGAAATTTTATACGTACATTATTTCTGAGCTAACGATGCGGTCGCAAATTTGACGTAGGCTATGCAGGAACCTCACTAACAAATTTCCGGGATCCAACAAAAATCTTCATCGCTGTGATCACCATTTCGCTAGGTAGCATAGCACTGACTTTGAAAATTCCAACTGAACTGTATTCGATAACTAGGGGATAGATTAGTTGCTTGAACAAATTCAGCAGAGTGTAATGTGTGTTTCTGAAAGACTATACCTGTCTATTTTATGGTGAATGGTTAGGATTTGTAATCAGAAATTTTCTTCAAACACAAACCAATCGATACTTTGACTTTCCGACAACAAATTTCAACATTTCACTACAGTAAAACCGCATTAGGTTAACTCAAAACTCGAATACATAGAATTATCGGTTAACTTAAACAATTCTGTGTTATTTGGTTAGGCCAGGAACAAATGAACGAGCCCACTCTGTGGGCGAACATGTTCATTTGTTCCTGGTTAGGCCATGCAAAAGAAAATTATTTGGTTTACGGGCGAGATTGAAAATTAAAGCACCAGGCATTTTATTTTTTATTTAACTGACCATATTTCTTCGACAGGCACCTAGCTCAAAGCTTAAAAGATTTTGTAGCAAGTCTTAAAACTACGTCATTTTGCTAAAAGTTATGTCGTCATCTGGTTTTCAGTGTTTTTATAGTTGTTTTTTAAATAACTTCCGAGTGGTTTAAGGTAGAGGTTTGAAATTAGCACCAATGTAAAGCTCGTTTCGAGCTCGGTAAAATGGTGTACTGGAATATTGGTCGAAATTTGGTGGAAATATTTTTAGCGGATGGACCAAGTTTAGATAAAAAAAATTTACACCCGAGATAATTTAAGGCATCCACACTCTCCTGTAAACCATACAAATACCGTAGCTTTGCGTGCCGCTAGTCGTGTACAAATTAATCTCGTGATCTCAAGCAAACAGTGGTTAACTCAAACTTCAAATGGCAATTTCAATGCATAACGCCAGGCAGTTTTTATTGTTTCCTTCCCTTAAAACTATTTCTGCCATTTTCTCTGATGAACCAGCATATGACAACAGCGAATAGCTCATTATATTTTTGTTACATTTAATGAGATTTTACTGTACGCAATTTCAGAGGTTTTTTCGCTTTTTTTTTTCATGGCCATGGTCTAAATCCCTAGTTAGCTTTCTTTTTTATTTTGAACGTATCCTTGAAACTAGTGTTGGGCGGTACCAGAAATTTTTCAGCCAGTGCCAATACCACGCTTCGTACCCCAGTACTCTCCAGTATTTGCGAATGAGGCGGTATCTGGTATTATAGTGCTGTGGTGCCAACACCTGATTTTTAAATAACAACAAGATTTTATTGAAAAATGTGTTTTGTTGATATAGTTTTAAGGAAAAAAATTATTGATTCCCTCCCTCCCGATTTAACCTTCAAGCATGTTCCATGACATATTTGAGAAAAAAAACATCTAAAATGTGTAGTTAACATGCTAGCCAAGTAGAAATGGAAATATAAACAAACGCTGGTAGCATCAAACTTATGCTAATTTTGGCTCCACTTTCGTGCATTTAGAATTCCAATTTTACAATTGTTGATCTTTAACCGACTGTTGTTGTTGTAGATTTAGACTTTCCAATACACAGTTTGCATCGTTGCAACGAGATCTGGCATTGGAGATAGCTAAAACATTGAACTTATTAGTGGAAAATCAACAAACAAGTGAGTACAACCACGTTAAATCAAAGAACAAAACACATAGTTTGCAAATAATTTCTTTGTTTTTTTTTTTACTAAAACAAGAGACAATTGTAACCAAGAGCTAAACCACTTAACTCGGGATTTAACGGCTTTATTATGGGTTCAACGGTCAGTTTGGTACCAGTCGATTTAATTAAAGCTTGATCTGCTCGGCAGAAAATCAAGCGATTGGTACAATCTTACTGTTCTATGTAGAAAGTAGTATGAAGACGCGCTTTAATCAATGTTCCGATACTTTTTACTGCACGTATACGGATTCACGAAATCTTGCACTCTACTTACACATGACATGCCAAAACAGTTACACAAAAACATTCTGCCTAAGGTAAGAGTAGTACCATCAATACAATATTACATTAGTAAAAATAATACCATTGTCTGTTCTACTGTTTGTTGGGATGAGTTATTTTAAAACAGAAAGATGCTTCTCCGGCAGAAAAAAAAAATTCTCCAAATTATTTTGCAACTAAAAAAAAAGGCTACCTATGGTTATTAGTACTGTACACTTAAAATTTTTAAGTGTAAAAATGTTAGTCCGTGAGGGTGGCCTTTTTTTTTGGCAACATGCAAACAGTTTTTAACCCATAACCGCCTAGATACGAACGTACGCCGTCAACGTATAACAGCGAAAAACTAAGTCCCAGCGCGAGCTTTGTGAGGGGTCCCCGGGTACCCCGAGCAAAGCTGGCAGTCACAGCCCAGTGGTCAGCGTCGTCGGCTCCAAACCAAGAGAATGCCGGTTCGAATCCGAGAACCGACCCAAGTACCATATGGACTCTAAAAAAGGGGGTCTGAAAGTTCTTTCAGGCGGTTATGGGTTAAAGCCAAGACATGTTTACCATTCTTTAAAAAAAATGAAATGAATTGACCTAAATTTATTGAGTTTTCATTACTATTAAAAAAATAAATTACGTTTATTACCGATTCTTTAATTGAAAGTTACACCAAGGTTACCTTTTGAGTATCAAAAGTTCAAAACCACTATTTGTCTTACTTTTATCGACTACAATCGCTTGGCACGTGCGTCGATTCAGTCAGTGCAGCTAAGATTATAGCCCCAAGCGGTCCCGAGTTCTAGATGGAAATGGCAGCGCTGCGATCATCACTTAAATATGCCATATGCGAGTTCTCCGTCACAGCTGGACTCGATAAAGCGCAGTCCGAGAGATTTGTCTAGTCGATAGTGAGGTTTAAAGATTAAAATTAAAATTGTATGACCAGGAATTTTTAATTCTATACAATTATATGTAATTGGGACTTTAATCTAAGGAAAGGAAAAAAAAATATGTGTCCTCTTCACCAAATGTGCTGTGCATGTAAAGCCTATCTTTAAAAAAAAAATCAAGTCAATCTCAAATGTACTTCACTTTAAAATTCAACTGCCGATTTGTACACTTCGTCAATATGTTGACATCATCTGCGTTATGCCAAGGTTTACCTGTAAAGTGAGGTAAACATTTTATACGTACATTATTTCTGAGCTAACAATACAGTCACAAATTTATTTTATTGACAGTATTTCAAACTACGAGGACAGCTTTTCTCACAGTCATCTTCGCTTTTTTTTCCCAAAGAATGTCAGCTAACAAGTGACTGGTGAAAAGCAATATTAAATTCAGTGAGTTGTGGTATAAAAAATAGTCTAGAGACACTCTTGCATAAAATGTACAATGCTGCTTCACTTTGTGAAGCAATTCTATTCATTAAAAATCTGTTAAAACACACCACGAGCAGCTTGCTACATTTGGTGCACCAGGAAATTCCCTACAATTATCGGAATGCTGTTCACCCCTGAATTAAACCATCAATCACCAGAAATGTCAAAATACCTTCTCCTACAAATCAAGATTACTTGTTTATTCACTGGTAATGAGCCCGTAACACCACTGGTATTACTACCTGATTGCAACATCTCTTGCAAAAGATATTTGGTGATTCATGTCACTGTTTATATGCCTTCAATCCGAATCCGAAATAACGATCACATCATCATCTTCGATAACACGCACGCTTTCTGTCCGTGCCCGCTTGACGTTAACACACAATTCTTCAGATTTACACTCTGGTTCTCTTTTTATGGACCCATAAGCAGACGGAGACATACTGCGGATATCTGTAATGGTTATCGGAGCGCAATTTTTCATTTGCTCAACATTTAATTTCGCCGTTTTGTCACTGTGTTCCCTGTATTGCGCCATGACATCCACAGAGTCCTCAGATGGTAATTCAACAACAGGGCTAGACGATTGTGCCGCCATTATAATCAGGTCTTCAGAAGGCACACCAGCCAGATGACACGCTACAGGAAAAGGAGATTCCTGCGTCGAGACTTCATCGTCGTCGTCGTCGTCGTCGTCATCCTCGTTGTTTTCTTCATCGACGACATCTTCTTCACTGTCAGACTCTTCATCGGAGACCGGATTTTCTTCTTCAGCCGCGTCTATGTCATCATTGCCAACTAAATAAAATGGTTAATAAATACTATAAATGTTATTTATAACATACAGAAATAATTGTTTATAACCATTTCATAAAACATTTGCAAAAACACAACTATACAAATTAAGCAATGCATTCACTAGCATACTGGACACAATCAGTGCTGATGAATACCCTAATTTCAACCATCGAAACTAATGGGTGGATTTTGGTGACAACATTTATAAAATTAGGCATTTTTAACACTTACCGGCACCAATTTCAACCACGTTTGGGATTTTTATTGATGGTACAATTAGGGGTGGCATGATTCAAAAATATTTTATCCCAATAAAACTTTTTTTTAATTATTGCGATAGTCGATAATATCTCGATAAACCAAATTTTGGGCTGGAACAACCATTTTAATTTTGTTAATTTAAAAACCTTGGCCGAAGCACACAGTGCAACCTACGTGAATTGTGTGGCACTTGGCCTTTGGCCACTAGACTTGAGAATGCACTTGCCGTTGTCCATTACTTCCTCACCATGTAGAAACAATTTAGTAGTTGTGCTGCTACTTAAAGCTTAAATATTGTTTGCATTAAACTAAAGCTCCAATCAGGTAAAGTGGTTAGCAACAGTACTGTACACTTGGTTGGAGAGCCCTTGTAACTCCGCACGCAACGCTGCAAACCGCTTGTTTCTAGCTATTACGGTTTCCGAGACATGACAATTTAAGCATCGAGGTTTGTACTATAATTCGTTAAATGAGAAAATGTGCAATACGATAATCGACGAAAATTATTATCGAATTATCGATTATCGTGCCACCCCTAGGTACAATGGACATGTAATGGATGGTTTACATTCACGTGCGAATGTTACAAATACATGCAAATTTTCATTTTCATCATGTGGTTATGGACAGGGTTGAGCATATAGGCAATTCCACTCCTCCTCTGGCAATAGCAAATATTTGGCTTAATTAGTACCCGCTTTCAACGATTATCGCCAGAGGGTGTCTGCATCATTGAAATCTACGGTAAGAGTTGTAAGACAACTTAACTGCCAAAGCTTACGTTTACTGAGCATAGTCATGGATATGGAAAATGGTGAGCATCAAAAATAAAATTATTGCGATAAGAATACTTGACCGCTTAAAAAAAACTGATAGGTCAGCTTAGCCAGCATTGAGTTTTAAAATGATTGTAGCAATGAGCAGAGTTAAGTATACCTAGTGTTTATTTTTTAAAGAGAAGTAACAAACTAAAAACTGTTTGAATCGAACAGAGCACGAGTTCTTCAACTTCAACTGCCCACCTACGAGTTTTTCATCAGTTTCTAAAGGTATTGCCGCTGTTGCCATGGTTGAATGATGCTCGAGATGCTGCCATTTTTTATTTCAAGGGCCGTTGCGATGAAGTTCCTAGGTGGGCACAATGTAGCAACTCACACGTCTTCTGGTGCACTTGATGGAAGCAGAAACTACTTACCCCTCGTTTTCAGAAAAGCAGCACTACCTAGTTATTAATCCTCGCTACGGAGTTGAAATTCATCCAATTAATGGATTAGTGAGCGTTTTAGTTCAAGCGCCATTTCTTTGTAAGCTCCTAACTTGCAAAGGAAACATTTCTATTGTCTCTCGGAATGTCGATGTTGAATCGGTTTTCTGGGATGGCAAACCGTGCATAATATAAGTTGATTTTCATGTTTAGTTTGTTGAGCATGGTTGCAACCCTTTTGCAATGTTTAATGATATACATTAATCAGTATGTACAATTTTGGGGGTGCTGCCGGGGTACCTTTTTTCCCACATTTTTTCACATTCCTGCTTTTAATTTTTTTCCCACCTACTAGTAGCGAAACAGATATTTCTGCACCAAACTAACTACAGTAGAACCTCGATTATCCAAACTAATTGGGGCTGAAGGGTGTTCGGATAATCCAATTTACATGTAAAATAAAAGAGGAAAACTTTTTTATTTACTAAGTTTTAGTGTTTGTGAACTATGCTTGACTGTACAAGATACTGAAAGGAATATTTAGCATGGACTCTAGGAACATAAATAAAGCAAAGTCAATTCTTACTCCTCCACTACAAAATAGCAAATTTCTGAATATTATGTAAGAATGAGAGTTCGAGTAATCAAGGTGTTTGGATAGTTGAGGTTCTACTGTAAAAGCTTCATTCATAGAGAACTAGTAAACTAAACTTAAATTCCAGAATATATGAGAATAAAGGCATTGCGTTTGCTACACGGAACCTAGATCACGTACGTTTATGATTGCGTAAACGTCACATTTTTTGCGATGGAGTCGGTCCTAAAACACCCACCCTGGACAGAAGCAAGATTTGAAAAATGAATTATAACTTTTTTACGGCCTACCCCCATCTTTTATCGAATTAATTTTAACAGCCCAAGGGCATTTCATAGGTGATTTACGGTAAATGTTTTCTAATTTTTTATGCTTGCTTGTATCTTCTTCAAAGGTGCATACAAAATTACGGCGAGATTCGAGATAACTGAAATGCCGTGTTTGAATGTTTATCCTTTACCTCGCATCATAATTTTTGTGTACATTCCAGACAAAAATTTAAGCAATATTTCTTTAAATTTTCACATTGCTTAGTAACTGCATAGCCAAAGATTGGTTGTGTGTGCATTTTAACTCACACGAAAATTTTTTTGTACAAACATATACTCAGATTAATTTATGAAGAAACGAGGCACATAAACGCAGACGTATTTATTTCTGACTAGTTTTTACAAAACGTGTAACAACTTGTACAACTAAGTATAACCTTTCCACTTTGTGAAAACCATTAAGAATATTACACGCAACCATCTACAATACAAAAAAATTAATGAGTAGGCTACTTGAAATTCATTCACATTTTTCTGACACAAACAATAAACCAAATAAAAAAAATGAATACCTTACACATACAAAATGAATTCCCTGAGTAATGAAAATAAAAGCAATGAGAATTACACCTTCACGACTGTCAGCTGGATTGTACTAGCCTAACATTCACTTTCAGAAACCAAAGCTGTTTACGCTCACCTTCTCAGTACAGTACTAAACTCTTGTCGGTCCACAAAATTGCTAAGGTTCTAATGACGAAAAAGATGACCACTTTGTTTACTGTGAAAAGAACCATCTAATTTACCGGACAAATTTCCGAGCTGCATTCGCCCATCTTCACACTGTAGATTGTACAAAATCTTGCAAATTTTCGATTGCTTACCGTAATTCGTGGATTAAACGCCCATGGGCTTATGCAGTTAATTTGGCAAAAATAGGGGGGTGGGCTTTAAATCAAGCATTATCAATTTTCTAACCTTTCTGGAGACCTATTACAGAAAATTCGAAGCTTTTGAACGATCTCTGAAAGACCAATTTTTACATCCTTTTAATTGCTGTGAAGAAGGGAGGAGGCTTAGGTGAGAGATGCCCAGGCCTTGTGCAGGTGCTAGGAGCTAAAGGAAGACTCCACTATTGCTATATGGAGGAAGAAAGAGCCAGTAAACATAGCAAGCAGTACTATCTTTATTCACATCGTATAATTTTTGGGTAATTTTTCGTAGAAAAACGACAATTTGAGGGGTGGGCTTTAGCTTCAACTGGGCTTTTAACAAACAATTTACGGTACATCAATCTCCATCAGGCCCTTTGCGGGCTGTTTTTCTTCTGTTTACATCTCACTCCACTGTCTGTTGTTTTGCCGTTAGAATTCGTGACCGCCACCAAAAATCGGATGCTGCGCACAGCGGCGGCAGTAACAAATTCGAATGGCAAAACAGACCGTGGAGTGAGATGTAAACAGAAGAAAAACAACCCTCAACCGAAAATTTGCAAGATTATGCACTATCTACAATATGAAGGCGGGCGAATGCAGCTCGGAAATTTGTCTGGTGAATTAGGACGGTTCTAATGCTGTATTGAAGCGAACATGGCCAAACAAAGGGAGTTGGGTTCGGTGTTTGGCCTTGCAAAAGAAAAATACCGAATTGAACGTATTTCCACTTCTAATTAAAGATTTTAATGTTTGGCTATAACATTTTGCAGGTTTTTTGCCAGATGTCTGATGGTCTAAACCACAATTTCCTAGCTGTAACTGTTCAGATGTTATGAGGAAACATGTAAAATTAGAGGCGATTTCTTTATGCTCAAACCAAGTTTTCCAACATTTGTGCTCTGCAAATTCAAGTGAACATACTGGTATTTGTTAAGAAACTTATACTTTGATGAATATTTATCTGTGCGAAATGAGTTATTTTAACGGTTGATTGGTTTGGTACATTTTGTTCGGTCGGAAGTGTTTGAAGTTTGGCTAATTTAAGGTTTGTTCAGTTTGAGTCAGTTCGGCTGAAAATTGGCGTTCGGCACAGCCGTAATTATAACCATTTAGGCAAGTTAGGTAGACTGAGCCAGCTACAATAGCATGCAGAGGAGGCCAATACAGCAAGCGATTCAGTAGTTAAGCGAACAGCAGTTAAAGCACCCCAAGGTAAAAATATAAATTCGGTGAAACACTGCCACACAAAGAATACGCTCAAGCAAACTTGAATGGAGAAAATAGATGCAAAAGCTCCAAGTTTTAGCAACACACACCAGGAAAGACATGTACCTGACTGATTAGGCTGCAAGCTAACACACTCAAAAGCATTACAATATTTCCTTTAAGAGCTGAATCGTTTTCCCAGAATACAAATTAATACCTGGGCATTCTGGGAGACCTACTCGTAGACTGCCTGAAGTAATTGACACAACCACAATGTAGCAGAACGTAATGAAAACACATCGGTGCATCACCAACTCGGAGGAAATGCTCACACACCAGAATAGTGCAGTCAGTTTTGAAATCAATAAATTGGCTAATAACTTTCTTCCTGCAATGAGTGTGAAATGAGGAATCCAAGACAGCAAAAAGGGTTTAACAGAAATGGAGCTTGTACGTGAAAACCCAAGTTCAATTGTCCGTTTAACCTACATGGTTGCTAAATTTCCAGCAAGCCTTGCCACACTTCCTCACTTTCATTCGACGAACCTTCAAGTTTGACGAGAACGGTTGCTCGTTCCCTGGCTTACGTTTCGCAGCTTTGCTCAAGAGCACATGCTACCCGTAAGCACGAGAAGACAACCCAGCATCTCAGTCTGGCAAGGCACGATGCAGAGCATCGAAGATGCGCTCCCAATACCACATTTCACTGACTATCTGGGCCAACAACACAGACAAAAGGACAAGCCCTCACAGAATTGGCTCTGAATATCGATGGAGAAATTTAAAAGTGGATTTGGATGAATTTTGACGTGACACACACAAAACTTTAAAAACGACTTCAATACGTCAAACGTCATCGTCTACAGAAATTCACCAGACTGTATTTTCATTTTGGAGAATTCATTCAAGCATGATGCATTCGAAAACAAGGAACACGCCCAGACAAGAAATTGGTGCGAAGTCAGCAAAATGCCACACTGATATCTCCCAGATAATAGCCAATGAACATGGTTTTGTGTTGACAGGAGCATGCGAAGACTACTACGTCCACACGCATCCTACAACGCAAACCTCACACGAAACTAGGGCTCTAAGCTAATCGCTGAATGGTGCCCTTTAACGGCAATCAGGGGCAGTGACTTGGAGGACTAGACAGATATTCCAGGGACCTTGCCAAGCTGACAACTGACGGGTCGCATGGCTCTATCGCCTTCATTTGCCCCCACTCAAACCACCACCTCCATTTTGCTTCGTAAACCTTGATGGTAGAGTCTATGACAATTGTAGCTGTCTGTGAGCCACTGGTGAAAAGAAACCTGACTCCAGCAAATGTTTCCTTTTTCCAGGCGTAACGGTGCAAGACGAGTGTTTTTTTTTTTTTTGCAGTGTAATCCCCTGATGCCGAGACACAAGATCTGGCAACACGAGCAGCGATACAAATTCCCCTTTCTTGATCTCCATTAAGTTCACGAACCAAGGTGCTGCTGGCCATAACGGAGCTACTAGGATGAACGACACGTGAAACACTCAGCTCTTGTAGAATACTTTCTGAAGGACGGAGAACGGAGGAAAGACATACGCATCCATCCCTTCCCAGAAGATGCTCGTCTGTTGCCCATTATTGGTTGCCTGGGTTGGGGCAGATGAAGTTCTGGAGTTGCCTATTGGTGTGAGTGTATTCAGGGCATCTCCCACTGTTGTAAAAGTTTTAGACGCACCTAAGGACAAAACCTACATTCCGTCATGGGTAATTTGTTCATCCCGGGTTCGCTAAGACGTTCAATTGTCGAGCGATGTGTCTGGGTTGTAGAATCACTCGACTGGTCAGCCAAATCTTGAATAGTCTGGAAATTTCCTTTATCAGGGCACGAGAATGGGTTACCCTCCATCCTTCTCGACATAGGTCACCACCGTGGTGTTGTCCGACATCACTGTAACAACCTTGCCAGCCAGATGGTTTGACCACCTCATCACCAAGTGGGTAATTCTCCGGAGTTCCAACATGCTGACGTGAAGACTTCTTTCACCCTTCGACCATTCACGGAAAATTGTCTCCATTCTGTGGTGAGCCCCTCCAAGCCTGGATGGAGGCAGCAGTGAAACGCAGATATGGGGAGGGGGGATGCACCAGTACACCCAACTTCCAGGTTTTCCTTCTGTTGACACCACTTTAGAAAGTCTGGGCAAATTGTGTAGAGGGGGCCTGATCTTCCCATGAGACTTGAGGGAACCATGCAACCTTTCTGAACCAGTGCATGGGTCTGGTCGTCCATGCCCCGTATCGGCACCAGAATTGCCACAGAATCAAACTTGCTGGTCAGCCACTCAATTCCCTGGCCGATACCACATTCTGAGAAATTACAGCGTCACGGCTTTTCTTCTCTCCTCCGCTGGCTTGACGAGGAAACTCGTCAGGTCGAAAACCGCTCCGAGGAAAACAGTTGTACCGGAAGAAAATGCGACATTAGGCTGTTCACCCCTAGTCCGAGCTTGGCCAATAGAGTCAGGCAAAAAAGCAGATTCTGGGCGAAATCCTGCGAGCTATGAAATGATGTTCGATGGGATGCCCACCGCTGTTTCATGATAAGGCACTTCATCGAACATCATACAAAAATTAAATGAGGCGGCCCATTTCATCAACTGTACACAATCCAAAAGTATGCCGTCACTGCGGGATTCCACCAGCTTGTGCTTGTAGGCCTTGAAATGAATACCTTGCTTGTAGGCTGTGGAAACCGAATACAAACCGAGTGCGACCCTGCTCTCGGGCTCCCAAGCTCCAGCTTCTTGTCTTTATCTGCTTTTGAAACGGTGTTCTGATGAAACACTACGTTTACATGGCTACTAAAAAGCACATTTTAGCAATGCCTTTGAAATGCTCATCAGAAAACTTGTTTACAGGAGGCGAGAACATGCTTAGTGCCATTCCGCTAAGGAATGCAATTCGACCAGTACACTCAATAACCCCTTCCTACCTGTCTTCCCTTGGTGAGTAATGGACCAGTCCCGTGCTGCTCCCAGCCTGTATGTAGTAAACTGGGTCAATGTAAAGCCCTGCAACCAAATCTATGCAGATCTTAGTAGTTTCCTAGTCATGTACACTTGGATTCAGAGTTATCGATGTAAATACATTGGGCCATACGTGTATCCGCCATCTTTACCAGGCATGCACCAACATTCCAATACGATTGGGAGGGTTTACATGAACAAAGAAGCTCATCCAACTCTCAAACTACCTCCATAAAGCTCTTTGTGTTCTTTATCGCCAGATGGTGGAAGCACTGCTAACGGGTGTTTACATGAACCACGGAGGCGACACGGACGCGATGCGCATCCCTCTGAAGCGCTGGGAAGTGGTCATGTAAACGTTGCGATAGATGGATGTGGCAGTCGCGAATTTTGTTCCATTGTGACACCACTTGTCAGAAATTCTACTTCCTTAAAAGTAGGGTAGTGATGGTATCTCGGGGCGCCTGGCCCACTGTGTTTAATGAAGAAATGCCTTTAGCTGCATCATGATGCAAAAGCGGGCCTTTTAAGGAAATAGGTTGACCTCCCTCCTGCTGATGACCACTTAACTCCAGGGAGGGGGAATGGGCTCGATGCAAAACCTGAGACTGAGGCAGGTGGTTTGGATCGGACACGTCATCAAGGTTTGTAAAAGTTACAAGGAACGGATCCAACGAAGTGACGGTCAGTGGCGGTTATTCTTTACAAAAAGTGGCCGGTAGATTAAGTATGTCATTCCTGTTAACTGTTCCCATGGAACGAACGAATCCCTTTCCCACGAAACACCACCAGAGTCCAATGGCAATGCATCCTGTGCGTCTATACCAGAGGAAAAAGAAACACCAACATGACCAGCATGAGTGGAGGGAGTTCGGTGACCGACCAACAAATGACTCCCGTGTCCACAGTCGGGCAAAGCCGGCAACGGCAACCTGTGGGGAAAAAAAATGAACTCCTTTCACATGGCGGAACCTCCCCCCCCCCTCCCACCCCCAAACAAGATCGGAGATTCCTTGGGAGGGGTCGTGAAGAACTGAGTGGCTTTTACAGTACCTTTTACATTCCCAAGAGCACATATGTTTCCGCCTTCAGTTGTGTCTTCTCTGGGGCAAACGCTGCTGTTGGTCCGCTGCAAGACGGGCTGACCTAACTTCCCGTAAGATTAATGGGTGCGGTGCACACAAATGGTAAAGAATTTTGAGAAATATCGGAAATTGAAGGATTTTTAAAAAAAAATAAGAATGTATAGGAACACCTCAAAAAAAGAGGAAAGTATAGGAAATATAGGAACGCTTGCCACCCTGTAGGCATCTATCAGGAACGATTAATCGTGTGCAGAATTCAGTACAACATTTTAGTGTTTAAAAGTTTATGTCCAATAATGTACTTTCTTAGTTAATTTAAAAAGTTTCTGTAACCCAGCTACCTGCAACACATTTCAGAGCACATTTATGCCTTTTTAGGTTGAATCTTAGTATTGTTTAAACTGGTAAAATACCTAACACCGCGAAATGAATGCCAGAAGCCCATAATAGCACAAAACTCCCTTTGGATGAATGGTTCAAAAAAGTCCTGGAAAAATCCAGGTTCGTTTTTTTTTTTTGGGGGGGGGGGGGGGCGGGGGGAGAAAGAGAAATTACTTAAGGGTCAACAACGATGAAAAGATGCGTCTATCATCGTCAAAACCCTGACAAAACATGCGGACTGCTGTGCGTATGTTTGCATCTGGGATAGTGAGGACGTAAAGGATTAACACTTAAGGCACGATGCCCGAGATATCTCGGGCTGCAGGAAATCCCATAGAGCATGAAGCCCGAGATATCTCGGGCAAACCTTCACTGTACATAGAAAATCAACGAGTAAGGCTACGGGCATCAGTTTTGTTGCAATCCACGCTGCCATCTATTGACTTCCGTACACTGCCTGTTTGGTGCTTCCATCTGGTGGCAAAAATTTGAAATAAAATAAAAACGAAACTTGTGCAGCGCGTCGGGTTTTCTAGTAGTTCCTAAGCGAAACTGGCGTCCCAATCGTCGTGTTTTCGTGAAGGAATAATCCAGAGTTTGATTATTCGTTATTATTCGAACTATTTCACACAAAAAATGACTTTTGGGTGTAAAGGTCTGTGATCAGCAATTATTTTGGTGAAAATAGAATTGTAATGAGACGGGAACACAAATGAGAAATAAATGTAGCAACTTTTTTTTTTAGCAAAAAAACTGTATTTCTATTACAGGTAACATGAAAATGTTAATTACAAATTTTAAAAAAAATGCTTTGCCTTTCTTTATAAACAAACCAAAAAATATTGGCTTAGTTAAATAGTGATTTGATTAGTTAAATTTGATTAGTTAAATACAAAAATTTTGGTAAATTTTTTAAAATAGCAGATTTTGGCCAGTTTCTGGGTAGCGCGCAACTGTTTTTGTGCAGTGCATTAAGTGTTAAAAAAAAACATTACCAAGGTTATGACCCAAAATGCGAGACACAAATGCAAATTTACATTTTGGAGATGTTTGAGGAATAGTAAACATATCGTTTTCCTCTTTTACACATTATAAACTAACTAAGACGGACACATGCCAAACTAAATTGCTAAATTTCAAGTATGACCTTGCACACATCTTCTGACCAAACGTAACATAAGAACCATTTGTCCAATGTGGTTATGACACATTTATTATTAACTACACGGGTGGAAAGTTTTTAATTTGTAGAAGAGTTTAAAAAATATATTAATTGCACATTTCATTAGTATTCGACAATTGAAAAAGATCAAAAACAAAAATTTTACATAATCTCCATTTCTTACACTCAAATACGGTATAACAAAAAGATATGAACTAGTGAAACACGAAAAGCTCCCAACCACAAGCGGCAATGTTATGAGCTGTGCGAGTATCAAGCTGGCACGCTTCCGTTCCGGTATCCTACCCAGTTTCTTAAACCACTTATTTGTTCAGTTTGGCCTTGTGCATGAAGAAGAGTGTGAGGCATACGAGAAAACAATACAAACTACAAATTTGGTTCGAATTTATTTCGATAAAAAATTCATTTTCCCAAGTTCAAGTGTCCTAAAATCAAACGCTTCTCGAATACAATATGTACGTTCGTTAGGTTTAAGCTGGATGTGTTCAGAAGAATTCTCACTAAGGGTGTACCAAACCGATTTTGCCGAACCAATATTTGCAGATCAGAGCCTGATCGGCAAAAATCGGTTGCCGGTCAAAATTTCACGAGTTACCAAACAACTGCCAGCCACCGGTACTGATCACAGCAAGCTGTGCTTTTGATCACAAACATAAAAGCAGAACCAACTGTTAAAGTTAGTATTCCGGGCATAAGAAACAAAAAGCATTAATCCGATCTAACTTACCTTCATCTATTGCCAAAAAAAATGCCAACTGCGCCGAACAAACCTAACTAGAAGCACGTTTCCCAGGAATCGTAATTAGGCTAAACGCGTGGACAAACAATTTCACCTTTGAATTTTCATTTCTAAAAGATTTCAACATTCACTTCATTTTGGTAGGCATCAAGATTGAAGTAGGCCTACCCATGATTCATTTCATTAGAGAAACTGCTGAAATCTGCTCCCTTAATTTCGTCTTCCGACGAACGCAATGTCAGACGATGTAAACAACGCTTAACCGTTTAATGCCCTTGGCAAACTGGATATTTTTTTTAAAGTCCCATACGATAGTTGGGTCGGTCGCGGGATTCGATCCGGCGTTCACTTGGTTTGCAGACGAGGACGCTGACCACTGAGATGTTGCCACTCGCTTTACTAGCTCGCGTTGCGCGTTGGGACTTATTTTTTTGCCTTTCAGTAGCCGCCCTTTTAAAGGGACACCAGGCTATAAAGGGTTAACAGCGTCAGTCCTAGCCTACCCGGAAGTAGGAATAAATAGGCAACAACAAAAAATTAATTTTTTTTTAACAATTAATTTTTTTTACATTTTAGATTTAATTAAATGCTTTGTTTGGTTTTGTTAATATATATGACATTTAAAAGCAGTTACGGCTGCCAAGAGTAGCTAACCATCTGAAAAAACAGACATGACTAACTGATAACCATGCTTAAAGATGTAAATAATTTTTTTTTTAGATTTACTTTTTGAATTTTAGATTTAATTATATATTTGGCTATATTTATAAATGAAATGAAATTTAAATTCAGACATGACTGCCAGGAATAG
Source organism: Lithobius niger (assembly GCA_023313725.1). NCBI lineage: Eukaryota > Metazoa > Arthropoda > Chilopoda > Lithobiomorpha > Lithobiidae > Lithobius > Lithobius niger. The sequence continues at coordinate 124,077 of JAHWFP010012658.1, forward strand.
CTAGCCAACAAATAAACCTGACATGCTTAACTGATATCAGCCAGCCAAAAGTTGTAAAAAACTTCCAAACGATTTACTTTTTGCATTTTATATTTAGTTACCTCAAATACCGATGGTACGGATGATTTACTTCGGTTTTCGTTCATTATCACTTACTTCTTTTTAAAGCAGTACCAAAAATGTTCCAGTTACTCCAAACTAGCAAATTTTTTAATGCCTCTACTGGCATTCTTCCTCAGGCTTGGGCAATAAGACGCACACACACACACCAACTGTCCTACTTTCACACTCTGGTGTGGAAGGAGGGCAGTTGGTGCGTGTGCATCTCATTGCCCAAACCTGAGGAAGAATGCCAGTATAGGCATTCGAAAATTTGCTAGTTTGGAGTAACTGGAACATATTTGGTACTGCTTTAAATTAAAAAGAAGTGAGTTTTTATATTTAGTTACTTGATTTATTTTTTTATTTTTATTTATATAGTAAATGAAATTTAAATACAGTTTGAAGCGAAAAAGCCCAATTTTACCTGGGGGAGGTCAAAATTGGTTTCTATAGCCTAAACGAAAATACACATTACCTGTAAATTTTTGCATTCAGTTTCTGGTTGCTGTCTACCCTGGAGGAATCAAGACACTCATGATCCGCCCAGCTCGGCCATCCATTTGCGCATGCGCCAGCACGCGCAGACCCTCCACGTAAATGGTGTTACGGTTTTAACCAGCCATCTATTTTCCTATCGATCTGTCATGGTGACACACGAGGGAGGTTGAGAGGGTTCAGGTAGTGTATATTTTCGTTTAGGCAATAGAAACCAATTTTGACCTCCCCCAGGTAAAATTCGGCTTTCTAGAGCCGTTTGCGAAAATATCCACATACCAGTAAATTTTTGTATTTACAGTTGACCTCGTCAATATATAAGGAAATTTGGAAATTAAGCCAACAGCGAAAATCATCATGTGTGTGTGTGATTTTCGCTGTTGGCTTAATTTCCAATTTTCCTTAGTATTATTTCCAGCGATTTATGTCTATTTATTTCTCGTCAATATATGGCGGTGGGCACCACATGACGGGTTCCCAAGGGTGCGAGCTGAGTTCCCAATGAGACGAAATCTCAGTAGATTTCCAAGCGCAAAGACTTGCACAGGTGGAGAAGAAGTGGGAAAACTGAAAGAAGAGCAAGATGAGCATGATGAAATTGTGGCAGATGAAGACTTTGGTGTGCTTGAGGGCGGAACACCAGAGAGGGATTTAGCCTTGGCCTTTTGAAGTTTTTGACTGCTCGGAGCGTATTTCCGATGTCGCATTTCCGATGTCGCTGACATGCAGTGTGGGGGTCATACCATTTCTTCCTGGATACAATGGCCGGGCAGGTGCACATGTCAGGAGCCCGAACTTTAGTGGGGTCCCATCCATGGATGAAAATCGGGTGAGATGATTTTCAACCACGAATCTTCGGTGCCATGATGAGAAGAAGCTGCAAAAGCGCAGGAGCACAGGAGCTGTCAAGAGGCCAGTACGATGAGATGAGGTCAAGACAGAGTAAACCAAAGGCGGGAACTGGGAAAGGGTGGGAGGCAACGCAATATCCGAATCGGGACAGGCAAAATCCCCAGTGCGGGAAAAGCCAGAGTGTGAACTGGGAGTGGAGGTGGCACAAAGGTGATAAGGACAGAGAAGCACGGGAACGGAGCTTTGTGCGGGTGACAGTGAAGAGGGGTTCAACCCTGATGAACAGCGTGAGTGGAGCTGGACAAAAGAAGACAGCATCAGTGGTTTAAGAGCAGCCAACCTGGGGGTTAAAAGGCAACGGGGAGGGTACCCTGAGTTGCCGGAAAATGACGGCTAATGACAGTGAGAACATCACAATGAAGCTGGGCAGGAAGGGAGAGTGTCGGGATGAGCGAGGATGGCAAGTGAAGAGGCATCAGGTTAAAGCAAAAGAGGCAGCGTCGAAGATATGGGTAGATGACTTAACGTCGCCGAAGTTGAAGGTGATGAAGCTTGCAGGGTGGGGTCCAAGTTTCAATGTGATAACTACGAGGTGGAGAGGTTAAGTAAGGATGGATTTCAGCGGTTGCCGACGGACTTCAGGTCCTGGATGATGGAAAACCATATACATGATGGTGGGGCCAAGACGGATGTAAACATTCTTCAAAGCCCAGTGAGGCGGTCAAGACATGAAGTTGAAGCCGCAGGAGAAAACGATGGAGGTGGAGAAGAAGGGCGTCGACCGCATAAGGATTTGATACACCGAAGTTGAAGCCACACGAGGCGGTGAAAGATGGCGTCAAGTTGCGGTGCAAGGGTCTTCCGGTGGGGCAGAATCAAGCGGTGGGTGAAGATGCATCCGAGGAGTGTTCCTTTTCATGCAGAAGGCCGGTGCGAAAGATCATCATCTTTCGACGAAAGATTGGATGGGTGACATGATGACAAGAGGAAAATGGATGCCCACAGCCGATGGGTTGTCATTAGACTTAGCGTTAGATAAATTCGAGCCATGAACAGAATTGAAAGGGCGCCGATAGGTCGAGTGGAAGAAGGGGACGGTGGAGGAGCCGCATATACAAAGGAGTCGAAGAGATGAGCTAATTTCAAACGAAGGAATCTTTCGATGTCTTCAACGAGGCGAAAGATATAGGGGAAGAGAGAGCAATGTGGGTGCAATGACCAAGATGATGTCAACTAACGGAATGATGGGAAGTGGAAGCAAACATCCGGTGAAAAATCAATTGATGGGTTCACGGTTCGTGATCGGGAGCGGAAGGCAGGACTTGGAGAGAGGCAATCCGACGGTGAGAGTTGAAGGAGGGGGGCGAAGAAAGCCAGGCGACGTGGGTTCATCACAGTGAAGGCAGGCTTCATATCTTTCATTGGTTGGCTGAAGGCGGGTAGACAGGCGACGAAGTGAGTCAGTCGAAGGGTGGAGGAAAAGAGATGGCTGGCTAACGACGTAACACCATTTATGGATGGGTGGCCGAGCTGGGCAGATCATGAGAGTTTTGATTCCTCCAGGGTAGACAGCATCCAGGATCTGAATGCAAAAATTTATAGGTAATTAATATTTTCCGCAAACGGCACACAGAAGGATTTTTTTTTTAAGTTTTTGCAGCATTGTAGTATTAAAAACATTAAAGCCAAACATCTTAGTTATCAAACTGAGTTAAAAAGAAATACGTAATGCAAAAAATAATTAATACTTATATAATCAATGATTGGCATTATCAGCTACAGTGTTGTTATCACAGAATGTCCGGTCATTGTTACATAGTGTAAAAAAGCATATTACGTTTCTCAGTCTGCTTGTTGAAAATTCTTTTTGTTTGTTTTCCTTGTGCACACGATGATACGATAACAGGACGGAAAGTCAATCGGCTCAGAAGGGCTAAATAAATCCAGATGCAAACCTATTTACATTGCCTTTTGGACTAATACGTCAGAATGACTGAGCGGGGAATCGAACCCACGACCTTTGAAACTAAATGCCGAGGTCCTACCGCTGCTGAACCATACTGACTAGTGATGTGCAGATACCGATACCTTGGATTCGACCGATGCCAGGGTATCGGTATCGGACTCGGAATCGGAAAACTTCCACAGATTTCGGAAAGACTTAGATCAAATATGAAGAAATGAAACTTACAAGCCCAAATAATTTACACAAGCTAATATTGTCTTTCGTTTGTTTTGCTTCACTTTCCATGTTCTTGGACAGATATATTTCTTTCACGTAACGATCGGAAGCGAGATCATGCGAAACCTAGCCAAGGCTACACAAATTTACGAAGTGGTGTAGACCACTACCCATTTAGAGCGCTGTTATTATTGTAACTAGAGTATATTTTTTTTGGTTGGAAAGGTGGACAAGAAGATAACATTTCATGTGAATAAATTTGGGGGGGGGGGGCAATGTAAAAATTAATCTGGGAAAACAGTTGAAGAATTATAAGCCAAGCTAGCCCAGAAACTTACTACAGTACACGGTTAAATTTCCCCTGGTATCGGTGGAATCGACAGATGGTATCGGCACACCACTAATACTGATACCGTGTCAGTATGGCTCAGCTGTAGGAACTCGGTGTTCGGTTTCAAAGGTCGTGGGTTCGATTCCACGCTCACTCAGTCTGACATTTAAGTCCAAAAGGCAATGTAAATAGTCATGCATCTGTATTTATGATACCATAACTTGCCAGGACACTAAAATATTTTGATAATTATAATTGCAATCATAAATAGTTTAATATATTGAAAAAAGGAAAAGGCTATGTAGAGGCTAGTACTTCCTTTCACGAGTTCTCCTGTACACTTTAGTTGCCTTGGTATCCTGGGACTTGTTGGTCTAGATTGATTTGTTAGGAATGATCAGCATTGATGGCACAGGATAGGCAATTATTTCGGTAAGACGGTCATTCTTTAACTGATCGGCTCGAAATCGGTTCAGCGGGAAAAACGTGATCGGTACACCATTAGTACTTTTCCACTGTCCTACTTCTCAAGTCAGTACACCATTAGTACTTTTCCACTGTCCTACTTCTTAAGAGTAAGAAGGTAAAATTTACATTTCATGTATGAACACAATGCCACAGACATACCTCTTAACATCAACAATGTTTAACGTACATGGACAGCTAGATAGCACAGAAACCCACATAAACTCTTTCAAAAAAAAAATTATATAAAAAATGTGTAAACTGCATGGCACCAAGATGGTTTTCTTGGGAGTCACAGGTAGATCATCGTGAATGCGCTCGATTCAGTGTAAGAAGAAAACATACGATAAAATTGCTACAAATTGTAGGGGCGTGGGGGAGATAGCCCCCAAAATACAAAATCGTACAAATCACCTAAGATACGTACCGAAATTTTGGCACGATCAACAAATTTGTCCTAAACAAAAAAAGTTATAGATTGTATAATGATGTCTGAACACTGCTAGTCGTGGAGCTACCCTTCCTTCCGACTTTCTCAAGCTAAATACTTCATCATTGCCTAATAAATGCTCTTGGGTACCTGACAGTACAAATTACTGATAGTTAAACTAAATAATACTTCCGGCAATGCCTGTAAGGCTCTCGGCACATGAAACTAAACAAAATATAACTTGAAAACTAGAGCTTTTTTTCACCCGTCAATTTATACAAGTTGAGAAAATTCATTAAACAATGTTTTACTTTTAAACATGAGCATATTTAATACTTCCTAAAATTGATTTCCAATAACATCACTCATAATTATCATTTCATAAAAAAAAAAAAACCATATAAACACTAGATTTCATACACAAATTATGCAGCAGTGAGATCAAAATAGCACCATAACACAACTATTCGAATGTGGACTGAGAATGCTAAATTACATAGCCAGTTTCAGAAACTTACTGTTAACTGCGTTCACTTGGGACTATTACATATAGCTTAACCAAATTCGAACGACTTACAATCTGCACATTCTTACTAGTTACTTCGGCAGGTCTTACTTTTGTTCATTTGAAAGAAATAACAAGTTGGATTGTTCCAAATGTGAAGGAATTCAGAAAATTCTCCTTTACAATTATTAGTGAGTTATACACTCTTCATGAGTCATACACTCTTCATGCCATATTTGTGTCAGCATTGCTGGAGTCATTGTTTACATTGTACATAACAAAAGGTTTTATTACCCAGTTTAGTAATCCTGCCTTAATAAACTGATCCTGAATTGGCCAATACAGATCTTGAAGAGCAGACAAAAAGCACAACAAAGTGCGATCAGAATAACTGTTCCAGGATTAAGAAGCTCAACAATGTGCAAATGCTTGTGTAGGTGTCCTCTTACCTTCATTCCTTAATTCTTCCATCATTTTCTGAAAATGTCCATCGTCATCAGTTGCTTTACTCTCAACTTCCTCATCCGAATCGCCACTATCAAACTCATCATCGCCAGGATCTTCAAGCAGCTTATCAGGGGTCGTGCACTTATCACGTGCAGCATCCGAGTCTTTCTCTCCCCTTTTCCGGATATCCTCAAGTTCATACTGCTTTTCGGTAAACTTGGTCATTACCTTGAAAAAAAAAAAAAAAAAATGTTTATTCCACTGAAAAGAGAGCATGGCGCAAACGCCCACTAATATCATTTAAATAAGGAGGGAGGGGGAGAGAATTGCAGTGCACACTGTGCGACTGTTTTGCGTGATATACTTAACCCATTACGGCTGTATTCGTGCCTAATTTGTTTTGCTCAGGACTGGCAAAAATTAAGGCTTATTTTACTAACGTGTTAAAAAAAAACCATACCTTCTCACATTTAAAGTAAGGGAACAATAAAACCTGTGTTATTTATTTTTCGTAAACGGACCAGGCTTCACGCCCTGATTTTAGTTTTTACTAACAATGATTTTATAGTAGCCGCATTTGGGCACACCAGTCTCTGAAAGCATGAGCACATTTGCCTAAAGGGTTATAAGAGGAGTATGAGAGATAAGTAAAATATCAGGGAAAAATCTTAATTCACGAAACCTATTATCCAATTTTACTGATTTAGAGCATGAATCCGGAAATAGGTTACAGAATGTATGTGGAAATTTTGAAATCAATCAGACAACCGGCTATCGACTGTTCGTATTAACTATGTCTTTAAACCACAACAAAACAAGAATAAGAGTCTTTGGGGGTCTCTTTCGGCCTCTCAACATTTTAGTTTTGAGAATTAGAGAATGACTATGGTAAAAGAAGATTATGGTAAAATTGATAATTATAGGGATTCTTCCAATGTCCTACGACACACCCTCTCTTCTCCTTCCGGTTCAAATCTCACTTCCTCCTTCCACCAAATCATCACTTTTTACGGCACTCACATTCAGAAGAATCAAAAATTCTCCTACAAAACATTACATTTCCCCATTCTTCAGCCTGAATGGGGTAAATCAGCTTTTATCCCTGAATACCTACCCAATTAAAAATTTGCGTCTAAATTAGAAGAAATCTCAAATTTCCCGACTAAACTTAAAATCAGGTACTCACCGCCTAGAGACCCCATGTTAGATGTTTCCGGACATTTCAAGTGCCATGCGCTGCGCAGAGAAAGCCATCTTAATTTGTCAGAGCGCACCGGGATTCCTGCCCAATAATTTCGAACGAGTTTAATAAAGGTAATATGGCCTGCAAAAACGTGGAGTGGACTGTCTTCAACTGCTTATCCACCATTTCAACCACAGATAATTTTATGATTGGCACAACGCTCTAAAGACGGTGTCTTGGGCACAGATAATTTGACACCGATCCCAGGATATATTACATAATGATTCTGCACTTCAGACAACCTTCTCCGACATACGTCGGTGCTTATGCTCATTCCACCACTGCAAAAGTGTGGACAAGCATGCACAACTCGTTGTCAGTGCGATTGCCTCGGCGAGTGACCTGACAGTCCGCTGCACCAACTTCAAAGCCAAAACAGATGACTTAACCATGTGTTGAAGCAATCCTATGCCGTTCAAAATCAAAATAATTGCACGTCTCCTCATTAAAGCCCGACACGACTGGCGCTCATCGACACACGTTCTCCCATAATACAACCGCTGCCTACCAAACTAAGCCAACGCATCGCGAATTTTAGCAGCCAAACTAGCAGGCAAAACTCGCATGTATCATGAATGGCCGATAAAAACACTTTTCAGAATTGGACCGGTCACCTACTCCCTATACACCCAGATCGGAGGTCCACGTATCATTAAGCCTAAACGAATCCACCATGCCGGCATCTTGGCTGGCCATGCCACCGCTACTGACTTTAGATAAATTTGACTCACCTGTGCCCCATTGACAGGGGCACATAATTCACTCGCTTCCCACTTGCAGATTTCTTATTACAGTATTAATTGACTGCATTCTTGTTGGGAAAATCAGGACGTGTCCAACAATTGGTCGCGTCCCGGCTTCAAGTGACAATACGAGTGTTGCACGTGACACACGATCGCGTGTCTTGTGTTGTCAATGTGAGTGTGTTGGAAGACTTCATGGCGTACGGATGCAACAAGTGTGTAGGTCTAGCAAGGGCTTTAGTTTAGACTGTGCCTCGTCCAAAAGGAACTCGACGCTGAAGTAAGTGCTGTACGAGAAGGGAACCGATCGTCGCCAGAGACCGACTGATGTTCCGAGACGCATCATGACCGCCATGTAAGTTGTCACCACGATATCCACAGTGCTAACTAAGCTATCTGTTTACAATCTGCACCTCTGCAATATTTATGAGTGGGGTTATTCTTCAGGCTCCCCATCAATTCTCGGGACAAAAAAAAAGCAACAACTTGGAAAATACCGACACGCAAGCGCAAAGGGCAGTTCCGACGTAGAAAATGGAAATGGTGAGTTGGAGGAAAAGAGGAAGTGAAATGTGAACCAGAACCGGGAAGAGAAGATGTGACAGAGGCCATTAGAAGAGTGCCAAGCTTTTTTGTTGTGGCATTCGGCATGGGTTGGTGGCAGGAAGATGTAATACCCAACGACCGCTACGGAGGATACGATGCAGAATAGTTATTTGAACGTCGTAGTTGGAAAATCTTTAGCAAAGAATAAAGAGAAAAAAAGGCACCAGTGAATGTTAAGGAGCAACCCTAAACCGTACTACAACTTTAAAAAAAGGGCTCTCCTTAAGATTAAATAGAACATTTATAAAATAATACCGGAATGAGCTAACACAAAGAAACATGCAGTAGTTGTTTGAATTTTCCCTACATTAAACCAACCTAAACCTCAGGCCTAAATCACAGATTTTAAAAACAACATCCTGCCCAGGCCCAGTTATGCTTCACACTTTACTCGTCAGCAGGTGCGGAGATCGCCCACGAGGTTGCGATATAATTAGAATGACAACCACGTGAATAAGCAGGCATGCGCAAAGAGTACAGTGAGCAGCTGCGTCAGTATGTATAGTTGTTTGGATTTTCACAAATCAAGCAGCATTAATGACTAGATCCCTCGTAATTTTTGCTAGTGGCGTCTGCTAGCGACACCTGGAGAACAGAGCAAGAGGCGTCGCATTATTGAGCCGACGCGCTGCTGAACGAGGCTTTAAATTTGAAGCGCTAGGTGTGCTAGAAGTATCTATCATATCTGTGCGGGGTTAAGGTTTTTCATATGGAGCCTAAATGTTATTAGTTACCTCATTGATTTTCTTCAACCCTGTAGCTGCGCTCTCGTCTAACTGCTTTGCTAGTTCTTCGTCTTTCGCAGCTGGATCTTCTGCAGGATCCCCGGTGCAAAGCAACTCATCAAATTCAGCTAAGCGACTTGCTCGAAGCATTTTCCCAACTTCCGTAAAAACAGTTTGAGCTACATATAAAAATACAAACTTACATTCTGCACCCAAGAACATTAATTTTTAGTACACTTAAACTGCAACAAACTCATTCTTGTAGGATAAATGCAAGTAATATCAATAGTGATGACTACATTTTAACCGCGACTCCCACATCTATCTTCACGTAGTTACCTATACCATGCGCCGTGGCTGTTTGCTGTGACGTGCATGTCACGTGACTGGGCTGTAGTCCACTCAGTAGGGATGGGTCGGTTTCATTTTTTTGACTTCGGTTCCGGTTTCGGTTTTTACGCCCACAAAACCGCGGTTTCGGTATTGGTTTTTGCCACCATCCACCCTAACCAGCTATTTCTAGTTTTATTTCATGTCAACAGTAGTATTACGAGCTTCTATCTACTGCTTTTACTTTCAGCAGCGTCATAGATCATGGTCCTAGCTGTGGCACCATTTTCCTTTAATATTTTCTTTTTAATGATTAGGAGATTTGCTATCATTTAAACGTATCAAATGATAATTAAAAATAAAAATTCGAAAAACAAATCAATTTTTGCATTTTTGAACACCGTTCGAAAAACCGACACAAAATCCAAATCGGTTTCGATTTTCAGTAAAAACCGAAAATTCGGTTTCGGTTTCGGTTACCGACCCATCCCTACCACTCAGACGGCCAAACAGCCGTTGTTCTCGTTCATCATTGGCTAACTCATGGTGACGTCATGGCAAACAGCCATTGCGCGTGGTTTAAGTATTAACTAGAGTAACATTTCATGAAACCCTTACACATTTACAAACTCTTACTTCTACTTGCACTTTGTCAGTGGCTCTACAAGAACTTTTAGAACAAGTCCCGAGCTGCCTAACGACAGAGCGAACCTTTCCCATAACACATCATCCAAAATAAATGATGCACTCTGTAATTAAATGCAGATTAATGGATTCCAGGTGGTTATCTCAATAATTCAAGTTTCTAAGCCCAATTCAAGACTTAAACTGATGCCAAAGTATTCTTTCTAATGTAATCTTCAGTGCAAAAAAATCTACAACTGTGTGCCAGTCTGGATGATGTCCGTCTTCCATGTAGTGCATGGCTATAGCATTGATGACATCGAATTGAGAAAGGCTATTCTTGTGCTGATGAAATGGTAAAAAAGGTGGATTTTGAGTTTCTCCAATATAACATTTGTGGTACTGTTGGCAGGGGCTGTTGGAAACAGAACATTTTGTGTTGAAAGGTTCAGAATTGTTTTGAAAACAATGCTATAGGTCTGGTTGTAAGTTAGACAAAACTTTGAAGTTTAAATATTGAAGAATGTGTTTAACCCAAAGGTTAGGTTAGGTTAGGTCCAATAATGTTGACATCACCAATGCCATAGCCATGCACCGCAGAGTATTGACATCAACCCGACTGGCACAAGGCTACCGTACGACTCAGCCATTCAATTCAACAAGACTCGCCATTTACACAGTAGGGATCGACCGAATCTACTTTTACCAAATTCGGATCGGACCCGGAAATTAACACTTAAGGGACTGGACATTCTAACAGGAAAAAACCACTGGGGACTGACGAAAAAAGGCCATTTTGGAAAATTCACCAAAGATAAACAAAATATGCAAAACGAATGTAGTTTTTTTTAAATTAACCGTGGTAGTACGACCTTTCCATTCAACTAAATCAATTGTATGTGGCTATTTTTCAGATTATGCAAATTAAAATCAATCATACCCCTTTTTAAAAAAAAAAAAAAGTTGCTGTTAGAAGAACATGGCGCCATTTTTGCAATTCGATTTGGCCGCATTTGGAATCTAAGCATTTCATACTTTTAGTGTCAAAAGTTGCCACCAGATGGCAGCACCAATCAAGGCCAAGAGTCATAGCTTCGAAAGTAACCTAAAACGAAGCCCGTAGTAGTACGGGCTGATTTTACTGCATAGTTGAAAGTCTGCCCGCATTAATGCGGGTATAGTCCTTTAAGTGAGTTTCACATGCCCGTATTATTACGGGCATAGTCCCTTGAGTGTTAAAAGAAATTTGACAAATCGAATCTGGATCCTAACCGAATCCAAAACAAAACTTTTGTTGATTGTTTCTGCACTTTGCATTTTATACAGACAAAATGTTGGCCGCTGATTCAACTCTGCTCTAATAGTCAGCATTATTGAAGCAATAGTGTTTGTTTCTAATTGTTAGAGCACATATCAGTTCTCATTGTCGGCAGCTCCCCCTTTTTCTTTGCTACTGTGCCAATGATGAACCGCTCGTCCTCTTGCTGATTGTTCCAGGGTACAGCTGATCTCGACTCTAATAGCCAGCATTATTGAAGCTTCGTTTGTGTAATCATTATCACTCATTAAGCCCAACATAAAGATTACCTTCAGTGTGAACTTGACTTGGTTTCATTGGGATACGATGCTTTGCTACAACAGTTTCAACCATTTCCAAGACATCAGCAAAATCTGGAAATTCCTTACATTTATTGAGGTACCGAGTAAGTCTAGTGTTGATTTCTTCTATTCTTGAACCTGCAATGGCAACGCAATGAATCTATATATGTTGGGCTGATTTCATGCCAACAGATAAAACAATAATTATCGGAATTAAAATTAGTTTTCATGAAATGTACCTTAAACTCAACTCTAAATTCTGAATTTGCAGTTAACATGAGTTAGTTCAGAAAAATCTTGTGAAAATTTAAGTATAATCAAAAGTAACTAGATAGATCGTATGCGACTCAGTGGTGTAACTAAATAAATACGGTGCAACAACACTGACCACATTCATCTTTAAATAATCATGTTCTACCTCATGCACTTCTGATTTTCGAATATGCACATTCCCACCTATGATCATCAGTGAATTAGTGTAAGGATAAGGGGGCAGGGACTTTAACATCATTGTGAACGTTAAGTACATTTCAAGAAAACTAATTTTAATTCTCAAAATTATTGTTTCCTTATTAAAATTATAAATAATTAGTTTTACATATTACGCAATTTGATAAAAGAGCTAGAAAATAAAAAAATAAATGCCTGGCTCCTCTTCGTTTTGAAATGGATTTGGCCCGAGAACAATCATGAGATTTTCTTTTGGGAGCCGGGACCGACAATGATCGCAAAGTAGGGGCAAGCGGGGTAAGTAACTCAAAGAGACTTTAGTTTCCCTAGCTGTCCCCATAGAAGATAATATTCACACTGTTTGCAACATCATGTGAAACACAAAGATTGTCCGCAAAACTAAATTAAACATAAGGTCTATGCTATCTCTAATTCTTATAGCTGCTTTTGATGTGACATTTTTGCTAACAACTTACACCGAGTTACATTTAAAATGGTAATAGTACGGAAATCCAGTGGTTTCTAAATCATTTTGACTTTTGAAAAAAAAAATTTGCAGCTTTTTATTTTAACATGTTTACCGTTATGAAATTGTAAATAGTCCTTAAGTTACCTTCAGATTACGTTATCCGCATGACTTGCAACTGCATGGGTCGGTCAAGGCTACAGCAACGGGAGTACATTTTATTTTTATACGGCACCATGTTTTGCTTGTAGCTGTGCTGCATTTTCTGTGACATAGTTACATATCGTACTCTTTTCTGGCACCAGGATAGCCATTAATACTGCATGATCTTGACTCACACTATATTCCTAGCTAGTAGCTACACAGAATTAGTACGTGGAGATCACTGGCCGGCGTAATTATCACACCTCAATCCCCACTTCGGCACCCCTTCGCTGAGATGGACTACAAATCGAGCAAAGTGCAATACCATCCACTGAACTAATAGAACATTGGGAGTATCAGGAGCTTATAAATGTCACAAACGCCCGAGAGTAACCATGTCGTAACTCTCACTTTGTATTCCATTTTTATCACGTCGCCAAAATGATATTTTACCAAAGCAGTGCTAAGAGGTTTTAACTTCCAGGCTCGTGCCAGAACTGGTGCAGGGTCGGTAGGCAAGATCCCAGAAGCAGAACTTTCTGCCACTGTCTGCAACACCAATTGTCGGGAAACAAAATTGCCTGCAGCTAATCTGTTTTTACATGTGGTTACCAACAGGTTTAGTGGTTTTTATTGAATAAATTTTTAGTGCTCTGATCTGGCTATCCACCAATGGAAAGATCTCTTCAAGACGATTGAAATGGTGTATGTCAAAATCGGTTAGAAATTGACGAAATGGTAGAAATTTGGCCAAAATTTGTCCATGGCGGCCTTCCACGTCTGTGACGATTTTACTTACGTACTGTAACGTGTGTTCAATGTAGAAGCCAAACTTGAAGTAGTTA